>OY754982.1:25877835-26186012 GCA_963576475.1 Molanna angustata
ATTATGATATGGAGTTCTTTGATATAGATCTCCATATAATAATTATATCCATGATATGGGTAATCGTGAGGGTTTTGATATGGCCAGTTGACCAGACTTGCCCCCCAGGTATTAATGATCAGATAGATAATTTTGCTTTAGTCTTTTTTGAATATGTTTAATGAGATATCCAACGTGATTTCAGAACTTAGACTATTTCATAGCCTTCATATGACTTGACCCGGATATGGAGATCAAGTGCAGAATTGAGGTAGCAAGAGCTGCCTTTAATAAAATGAGATCTTTCTACTGCAACGAAAAGCTCAATATGGACCTGAGACAGCGGATGATGAGATGTTATGTGTGGTCTGTGTTGCTATATGGCTGTGAGACTTGGACATTGAAGGTTAACACCATGAACAGGCTGGAAGCTTTTGAAATGTGGTTGCATCGCAGAATGCTCAAAATCCCTTGGACAGATCTGGTTACGAACTCAGAAGTCTTAAGTCGAGCCAGAACAACCAGGAAACTCTTGTCCACAATAAAGGTCCGCAAGATCACATATCTGGGTCACATAATGAGGGGGGAGAAGTATCACTTGCTCCAACTAATACTGAAGGGCAAGATAGAAGGTCGCCGAGGGACTGGAAGGAGACAGATGTCTTGGCTGCGCAACATTAGGGAATGGACCGGCTTCAGGACCGTGGAACAGATATTCCGGGCAGCACAGGACAGAGAGAGATTTGCCAGAATGATAGCCGACGTCGGGGGTTCCTGACATGGCACCGGATGAAGAAGATAGCCTTCATGCGTCTTCTGCAATGTCCGCGTCTCACTTGCATACATCAGGGTTGGGACTGCAAATTCATTGTGAATGGCAACTTTGCCTTCCTTATAATATGACAAAATGTGACAAATTAATCAAGCAAAATTATAACCATAAAAATGCAAAGCGGTTATTGGATGAATACTTGACATAATAATTTTCATCGTCACACGAACAAAATTATGAAGGAGCATTTTTTTCAAAATGATAATCGTCTAAATAAGATTGTCTCAACCCCTTAAACTACCATTAAAGTGTCGCTGGAAAACCCGTCTCAATTACACGGTCCGCTGTACGGGGGCTTATTCATTCCGCCCCTCGGGGAGACTAGAGGGGCCGCGGGGAGACACCGGTCTCCCGATCTTTTGATGGGAGGACGTCACTTCTTAAAGAAAACCTTTTGTCAATGGTGTCACAAATGAGGTGTGAAAAATCTGGCGATCACTCACAATGCTGTCAGCTGAGAATGATGTTAAATTTCTGTGTAATTTCGTGGATCCCCCCCTCTATTTAACCTCCCGTCACCTTTTGCCGCCTTTTTTTCTTAATTTTCTTGTAATCCATAATGGAGACGTGATGACACTTGAATATTTGAGTTCGTTTCGTCTTTTTGTTCGATGTTTTTTTCATGAGATAGAAATGAATAGGATGGAAAAGCCTATGAACGAAGATTGCAGACGAAGTGTTTATAGAAATTTTGATTTTTCAAAAGAAATTGGGCACAAGAAAGGAATGGCTCGAAAATGTGACGACATTCTGAATAAGGGGAATTATAAGAATCTTTAACAACAGACGAACATGTATGAATGTCAATGAGGTGATGGATGCATGCCTGGATAGAAAAATATGATAATCGGTTCGAAGACAAGATATGTAGGTATTAGATATTCGGTTCGGTTATAAGATCTATTTCACCGACTTAGAATAGTAATACCACTCTATTCTACTATCGAAAATACAACAGGACGATTTTTGGTTAATTCAAAAGATAGTTTATAAAACCAGCAGTTCAGTCGAATTTTAAATGAACGTATTAGTTGGGGAAAAAGTTTCTTCGCATTTTATATGAAAACTCAAGACGTTTTTTTCCAAGTTTATTTACATTTAATTAAAGTATAGGGTAGCCTGGGGACGTTTGAAACATGTCATGGTTGAAACACCTCAAATATTTCGAAAACCACGGTTCCTACGCATGTGATGCGACACTTGTCGCTTTGTCTGTCACGTTTGAATCTGCCATCAGTTGCCCTTGAACAGCATATCAACACAGACGGTACTAGGACGACTTATTGAAATTCGCGCCTAAAAGTGAGTATTATTTAGATTTTAATTTCCCTTTTAGCCTTGTTTACTGTTGTGACTTGACAAAAAGTTTTATTCTATTGTTTCATATAGTAATTTGAGAGTATTTTTATTAAATTTCTTCATCGTAATAATTGATTTAAAACACAAATTTTTGACTTTGAAGTAGGTAACGTGACATGGGTACGTTTGAAACTTGGTGCTTGGGGACGATTGAACCGTTTCAATCGTCCCTGTGTTTCAACCGTCCACCAATGTTTTTTGTAGTATAATTTGTAAGCAAATTATGTATATGCTCGCAAATGAAAGTGATGTACCTAAACAAAAAAAACATTTGAGTAAAAAAAATATTAGACAAAAATTACCAACATTTTTTCATTGTAATTCTTTTTTTCCCTCTTTTTGTAATTTTTTTTCTAAACTCCTCCCCGAAGCACAAGGTATCCTTATATTCGGGGAGAATGTATTTTTTCTTTTCTATATGTAATGAATGATTATTATAATTATTTATTATACCTACCTATGTGCGAACTAAATTGCCACTAATGGGCAGCACTAGCCATACATATTCAAAGCAAAGCTGATTAACGTTGTGTGAAAATTATAGTTTTCATGTCAGTTTTCTGTAGACAGTTTTTTTTCTTCAGATGCCCAGGAAACGGATTCATGTTACAGACAGAAATTCAAAGGACTTGTTTGCATATCAGCAGGCATATGAAGAAGTTTTGATAGGAAAATCCTTGAGAAAGGCTGCGGATATGTTCGGTATAGACCACGTCTCATTAGGGAGATATAAAAAAAAGAGAGAAAGTGCGCCAAATGGTACGCCTGTTGAAGCTATAACCATGGGTTATAATTCAGCAAAAAAAGTGTTTAACTCTGCTCAAGAAACTGAGATTGCAGATTACGCAATGAAGTCAGCTGACATTTACTTTGGACTATCCACCAAAGACTTAAGGTAACTGGCCTATGATTTGGCTGTACGGCACAATCTGGCAAGGCCAGCTTCGTGGGACATAAATGAAATTGCCGGAGTAGAATGGTTCCGGGGATTTTTAGACCGCCATCCAGAACTATCAGTCAGGTGTGCCCAAGCTACAAGCTTGGCACGAGCGACAAGTTTTAATGAACATAATGTTACTGAATTCTACAATAATTTAGCGATGGTACTTGATCGTGACAAGTTTGAACCTAAGGACATCTACAACGTAGATGAAACAGGCATTACGACGGTACAAAAACCTAACCGAGTTGTCGCCAGGAGAGGAACTCGGCAAGTAGGTGCAGTGACATCGGCTGAACGTGGAAATTTGGTAACAGTCACTGTAGCAGCAAACGCCATTGGAAATGTATTTCCACCGATGTTCACATTTCCACGCGTCCATTACCAAAGTCATTTCTTGAGGGACGGTCCAATCGGTAGTGTCGGTACGGCTAATAAATCTGGCTGGATGCAAGAAGAAGATTTTATGGTATTTTTAAAACATTTTCAAAGGCACACAAATTGTTCTTCAGATCACAAAGTGTTGTTGCTTTTAGATAATCATTCTTCGCACGTATCCATTAAGTGCATCGATTATTGTCATTCCAATGGCATCGTCATGCTATATTTTCCTCCGCATTGCAGCCATAAGTTACAGCCACTTGATCGCTCAGTCTACGGCCCATTTAAAAAAGCCGTGAACACAGCATGTGATGACTGGATGAGATCAAACCCAGGAAAAGCAATGACCATTTACGAAATTCCATGCATAGTGGCAACTGCTTTACCTCGGGCTATGACTCAAACCAATGTTCAAGCTGGGTTTAGAAGTACTGGAATATATCCATTTAATAGACAAATATTCAGTGATTTGGATTTTGCACCCTCGTACGTCACAGACAGACCAAATCCAAATGATTTAAGAAATTGTGATAGTGAATCTGCGGCAGTTTCAGAGACATCACAGCCAGGTACTTCTGCAGTACCTAACCCGGCAGTAGGATCTAAAGTAACTGTTCCGTGTACCCCAACAAGCCTTGAAACTTCAAGGTCAATCAATCATGTAATACCTCACCCTGAAGTGCAGTCTGCTATAGCAAACTCGTTGATTTCGCAGTCAATTCCCGCTGTAGGATCCGAAACGATTGATTCATCTACTCAAAGATTAGAAATTTCTCAGCCAAGCACTTCTGCAGTTATTGACGTAGCAGTTGGGTCTACTTTGTCAAGTTTCGGTATTCTGCTGCCAACAGTGGTCCCTTTATCTCCAAGAAGCTTAGCAACTTCACAGCTGAATTCCACTACAGAAATTACACAATTTGTTTTCGCATCTTTGTCAAAGGAAAATATACCACCTCTGCTTACAGATTCTGATCCCCTTGATATTTCTGATGCCAATGATTATAACATCGCCGTGCCTTCAACTAGTAAATTCTCACCAGAAGGTATAAGACCATTCCCTAAGGCACCACCCAGGAAAACGAATACAACAAATAAAAAAAAGAGGAAATCAACCGTTTATACTGATACTCCGGAAAAAGAAAACATAAGAAAAGAAACCGAAGAAAGAGATAAAAATTAACATAAATATAAGGGAGAAAAAAACAAAAACTGACAGAAAGATTAAACAGAAAGCCAAAACACCAAAAAGACGTCGAAAGAGTTCATCGAGTTCAGGTGAAGATACTAATTGTTTAATTTGTTGCGATGGATATAATTCAAGTAGACCAGGCGAAACATGGGTCCAGTGTATGATATGTGGGTTTTGGGCTCATGAAGAGTGCACTCAAAAAGAATTACAATATATTTGTCATAACTGTGAATCTGACTAAAGTGCTTACGTTAACAGACTGATTTTATAAATAATAATAATTGAACCCATCACCCGTATATTATGTAAGGATCTTTCGTAAAATTGAAAAAAAAATACAATGTTTTAGTGGATAAAGGATATACTACTCTTGTAAAATGTTAAAAACACGTTATTCTAAAAAAAAATTGTGATTCGTTTACTTTTTTATAGTTTGTAGTAAGTAGGATAAAAAATAATTACGAAAAAAATAATTTTTTAGGCTTACCGTTTGTTTTGTTTAATTTGATATGGCATTTAGGTACAAAATTTTAGACTTTTAAAAATTGTTTTCTATGTATAATGCTCATTTTATAAGTTTTTGCACCCATGCAATATTATGACGTGCAGGTATGTATGTCAATAACAACCAAATATGTATCTATTTATTTTATTAGTTATTTTTGTAATATTTCCTTTTACTTATGCATATTTTAATCTATTAAATTGTATAAATAGAAAAATGCAAAAATGCTCACAGCAGGAGTAAATTGAACGTTGTTACGATTGAAACATTGTTATGGTTGAAACAAGCACTTTTGTATGTAACTGAATATTTCTTTTTTTCTTATATTATTTTCATTTCCAGCTTAATATCACACTTGAATAGTGTTGACTTTGTCAAATGTTAAAGATTTATATAAGTAATGTACAGGACTTAGTTACAAAGTACACAAATATTTTAAGTTATATAAGTCAAAGATATTTTTGTTCATAAATATCGTGTTTTTTATGTTACGAATACCGATTATTCATGATTTCATTAAATACGGTTATAGTAACGAAAATAATCAAGACTGAATAAAGAAACTTGATCGCTTCAAATAAATACTTCAGTGTTTCAATCAACCCCTCTTACTGTTTCAATTGACCCCAGTATGAGGTCAATTGAAACATATTTCCCTATGTTTTTAATGTGGTTATTGTAGGTTTACTGATCGAGATATAGCCACCGAATCAATTTTATTTAGGAACTAGATACATATTCCTTCAAGCACTATAAAAATATTTTCTTTAAATACTGAAGATAATGCACTACAAGTGGTTAAAGTTAAATTGTTTCAATCGTCCCCAGTCTACCCTACGTGTGCCATTTTGTTCAATGAATTTCTGCCATATTGTAGGTAGTGACATGATCCCGTTGCTATAGAAATTATGAGACTTCTGATCAGTAAAACAAGACAAGTAATTTTGGCAGTCCTCTCTTGATGTTAACCTGACACTGCCTAAAGAATTCTGAAGAGACCGAAACAGGTGTAAATCTGAAGGTGCAAGGTCAGGCCTATATGACGGATGCATTAACACCTCCCACTCAATCTCTATTAATTTTTGCTAAGTGGCTAAAGCTGTGTGTGGTCTAGCGTTATCGTGATGAAAGACCACACCCTTTCTATTGTTTTCTCTGTTTTTTGGACTATTCCCAGTTCTTGAGCTATGTCGTAACTACTGATATGCCGATCTTGCTCCGCTTTTTTCAAAAATGGTGTCCATTTTATCCGTAACAGGGCGACCAGAGCGAGGTGCATCTTTGACATCAAAATTCCCGGATTAAAAACGCTTAAACGAACTTTGTGCTACTCTTACTGACACTGCATTAGGTCCATTAACGTCAAAAAATTTTTTTTCGCCGTTTGCGTTGCATTTTTTCCTTTTTTGCAAGCTTTTTCCAACTGACGATTTGTTCAGGAGAACTTTGTTCTCTTAACATATCGACAATGTATCAAGCCAGAATACGCGAGAATTGTATGGAGAGGTCTACTTTTTTCACGGCTTTTCCAACTTTGAAGTCAAAAAACACCAACTTAGAGGCTTCGCAGCATATATGTTCCATACACGGATTTACTCAGAATTCGGAGTAGAACATTTCGTGTGTCTGTGTGTGTGTGTGTGTGTGTGTGTGTGTGTGTGTGTGTCTGTGTGTCTGTGTGTGTGTCCGTCCCCCCCTTATAACTTTTGATCCGCTCAATTTACAGAGCCTAAAATTTCAGAATATAAAAACAGTTACAGGCCTACAAAACTTTTATACTCGGAATTTTGAATTTTTGTTTCAGTCAGGGGTTATCAACTTTTGAATTTTTATTTTATTTTTCCATATATCTCAGAAACCATAAACGCTAGAACGCTGAAAATTGGTACAAACATAGACAAATACAAAATCTCAAATTAATTTTTTCAAAAAAATTCCAGGGTTTCTCAAACATTTTTTATTAAGAAAAATATTTTTTTTATGATAAATTTATGAGTTTAACTGCCTATATTTCCAAAACTTTTACAATTATTGAAAAAAGCCGAAACACCCCAACTAGATAATTTAATTTTCTATAAAAAATATTAACATTGTAGTAGAAGATCTCAATTTTTTTTAACAATTTTTTTAAAAATTGAATTTAGTGACGACATCGCTTCATACATTTTGTATGGCAGTCGCCTATACACAATATGTAAGAAGACTTAATAGTTTGATACTTCATCTCCAAACATACATACATACCATCATGCTATTTGCATATTCTGGGTAGGAAAAAGGATCTTCCTCCATACTATCCTATCTTGACATACATACCTACATATGTTGTATAGAAAACAAAATATCTGAAAATATTCAATAATTTGTATCTATGGGTTTATAGTTTGGTACATATTCTTCAACTATACATACTATCGCTATCGACAGTTGGATCTCATGTGTTACATGCAACTAGTTGTAATAAAATTTTAAAATGTATCGAATTTCTTCATTTGAAAAAATATAGCTGGAAACAACATTTTACTAATTTGGTTCTTTTTTTTTGAAATGTAACCATTTTAATGTCATCTAAACCAGCCATATACAAATGGTACAGCCAAAGATATTTCATTACAACATGTTTATACATGTACTATATGCGAAAAGACTTTCTATCCGACCTATAAAAAAAATATGCGACATTTCACATGAGTAAAATGGGAAGAAACTTCGATACGCGAATCGAATAACATATGCGTTGTATGAAATGAACATAATGAATAACTTTTCAAAATTTGCTGATATCCTTATAGAAAACAATCAGTTATGAAAGTAATACTGGGGTACCTATACATTAACAAGAGAATGTGGGTGACAGTTTTATACATGGTTGCAAATGTATGGTTAAAAAAGTTAGGGCAAAAGTGACCCGCAATACACTACACAACCTCGAATGTCTGATTGTCTGTCTGAATGTCTGAATGAACTGATTTTATTGCTTGATTCAAATTGTATTACAGCCCTGAATGATGGAACATAGTCGGAATAATCCTCTATATTTACTAATTAAAAAGTAGATTTATCTTAACCCTTTCCTGGCTGAATTAAGGATTGCAGGTAAAAAAATAAAAAAAGTGTTTTTTTGAGTACATACCTATAGGCCATAGGGTACCAAAAGGAGGTTGTATTAAATTTTTTTTTTTCTATACATAAATTGCTATACTTATTATTGCGTCGGGGTCACCAGTGTAGCAATGTGGTATATGAAATTATTATGATACCCGTTCATCCCAATATCTATCATTAAGTGACAAAACGATATCTACACCTACATATAAACCGTCACACCGAACAATATATATTTTATATTTTTATTTCATATTACTTTTCAGAGAACTAACAGGTATTATGTCAAATATTTATTTTACACCCACCCAATAACAAGTTGCCACATTGGAGACATAAGATATTAATCGTTTCACAGATCCAGATTGAAGACACAATTAAAAACTGTGTCTTCACCAGGAATCGAACTCGGGACGTTTGGATCAGCAGTCAGATACCCAACCAACTGAGCCAAGTAGGCCGACAATATACTATGGTATTTGCTAATTTATATAAAAAAGTGCTTGTTCAGAGGTCAAAATTCGACTGTAATTCATTAAATTTTTAAGTTTAGTTTTTTTTTATTTTTTAGCCATACTCTTGAAACTTAATCCAACCCCAATTTCAAATTTTCATTTAGAACTTACCTACCTGTCGCCTGTGCACATTCAAATTATCGACTATTACGATTTAAACATACCTACCTACCGCATTATTCTCCCCGTTACAAAGGTAGATTCTAAGAGAATCAGATTGGATTTGCAGTGGAAAGTAAAGCCGCAGATCTATGGTATAAAACATGTTTTCATCGAGGAGGTACAAGATTTTCTTTTCACATATTGTAAAGTGTAAGTAATTGTTTAAGTACCATTCACAGTAGAATGTTCTGAATTTGAATTTAAAACAACAATTTACTGCATTTGACATTAGTATGAAAGCAAACAATCTATGGTTTGACATGAAATATTTTTTTATTCAATTTAATGTAGGTATTTGTAACACATATTATGTCCTTTTCTGATTCATTTCAGAGTACGAAAATATCTAAATCAATGGGTGACCAAGGATAAAAAGATTTTATACACGCTTTGTGACTTGATGAGTCTCGTATAAATGCAATCAACTTTTTTATATTTCTCATATACTAAAATTCGGACGGATAAATTTAGACGAATCAGAATAGGAAATAATGTATAAATTTAATCTTTTGGCAGTCCTTCTCCATATAAACTTTAACTATGCCAAATATCACACTCCTACATGCACAGGGTTTGCTTAAAAAGAGGTCCGATGTTTTGGTTTCATGTATAGATTGAAATATATACTACATAGATACTAAAATTTTTTTTGTATAATTATTTATCCAGTGTTAATGAAGCAAGAAAATAAAGAAATAATACTCTTTATTACGATAATATAAACTCTTTTATAAACTTAACTTTACAATCATTAAATAGGAAACAATAAACTATAAATATAAAACAACAAAAACACACATAATATCAATTGTGAACTCGAGAGATGACACTAGTTTTCTTCAGAACGTGCAGCAGTTTGTAATTATCTAATGGCTTTGTATGTTTTCGGCTATTTCTATATACTACTCTGGAAAAGTCTCGATGGGAAAAAAATCGCAGCCTTCCTAAATAATTTTTGCAGCTCTCTTGTTAAAAATCACAAAAACATTATTAAGTAAATATCACAATATTGATTGAATATAATTGTCTATTATAAATAGTTTTGAAAATCATGATTAATTAAAGAAGGAAATAAATAGATTCATTGAGATTATACATTTTTCCGGCGATTATTCTTCTTCTGGTGCCCTGTCAGGGACCCACGATGTTGGCTATCACCCTGTTCTATGTCGCTCGGAATATCTGCTCCACTGTACTCTTTATAACCTGGATGAATTATACCATGTTTTGTTGTCATGTGCTTTCTCATTGTCTGATTATATTTAGTTGTGAAATCACACATCGTACACTGAGATACATCTTTATGAACCATAGAATGTCCAATGAAATTAGTCTTGATGCTCGTGGAATATGAACACTGAATACAAGAGAACAAATCCTGACCTTTATTGTGATCCTTGAGATGGGAGTTCATAGTATACTTGTTGACTGTTCTGAACCCACATATATCACATGACTGCAAATACTTCTCAGGATAATGAGTAAAGTGATGAATCGTCAACGACGATTTGTTACTGCATCTGTATTGACATCCATCGAAATCACATTTATATGGTTTCTGCTTTGTATGTTTTCTTCTATGGATGTTGATAGAAGTCAAAAGAGAAGTTGTATAGTCACAATACTCGCATTCATATATTGTAGAATGGCTGCGAATGTGAAATTTAAATGTTGATTTATTTAGAGTCATATAACCGCAAATTTCACAGATAAATTGAAAACTGGTGTTGACGTCGGGATGCATCGATTTAATGTGTTTCTTTATATCGAGACGTTTAGTTTTGAAATCACAAAATGGACATTCCAACGGACACTCGAAAAGATTCACATGCGTTTTTAAAACGTGCTTTAACATTACGAAAGAGGATTTGTTTAAGTTATCACACAGTTTACACTTATACACTTTGAAGCCTTTAGATCCATTCACGGTATCATTAGGCTGTTGTCCCTGTTCACTTTCATGGTTTGAAGGTTTTATTTCAGAGTTTGTATAAAAAAAATCAAACATACTTTTTAATTTTATGATAGAATTAATTTTTTTTCGTAATCCTTTGAAATGTTGTCTCAATGACTTTTCTGATTTGAAAACTAACCCACAATCTTCACATTCAAATGGTTTGTTATTTTTTAAGAAATGTCCAGTATTGATATGACTATAAATATCAGAAATGGTGCAATTTTTATCACAAACAGGGCACTGAACCAATTCATCATCATTTTCTTTGATATGTTCTGTTTTTATGTGTTTATCTTGATGTTTAATCTTAGTGTGCAATTCCAAAAGTTCTTTACAACTTAAAATTAAACCGCATCTACTGCATATTGTTTTCCCTCCCTGTAAAGATTTACATATGATATTTTCAATGAATGCTTTCTCAGTATCTGAAATAGTATAGTTATTACTTATATTTTTCTCTTCAATAGAATTTTCTGTTTTAATTATATCACAATTTTTAAGACTTATATGTTTATGCACAATGTTTACATTGTCCCTTAATTTTATGATAAACTCAAACTCTTGGGAATGCTTTTTTTTAATGTGTTCAAGTAATTTTGTATCACTTGACATTATCAAGCCACAGCCCATACACTGAATTTTTTCACTCTTTGGTGTATCCAAACTAGGTGTATCTCCTGACAGCTCTTCTTGATCCAGTGTTGTTGTTTCAACAGCATTGATGTTTTGAGAATCCTGGAACAAGAATAAAATCATTATTACTCAAAAAAACAATGTAAATACTATTTTTGAATGTTTTCTTTCTTTGTAGGTGTAATTTTGCTTATGTCATTTTTTCACTAAAGACCAACATTTTTTCACCATCCCCAAGCACAAAGTAAAAAAATATGCTAAGTGGATTTTAAAATATTATTAAGTATAAATAAGGTAAAAGAAGCAAATAAGCGCTATAATATGTAATATATTGTCGGCTTTCGTGGCTTAGTTGGTTGCGTATCTGACTGCTAATCCAAAGGTCCCGGGTTCGATTCCCGATGGATACACAGTTTTTAATTGTGTTTTCAGTCTGGATCTGTGAGACGATTCATATCGTGTCTCCAGAATGTGGCGTGTTAAATAAATATTTGACATAATACCTGTTAGTTGCCCGAGAAGCAATATTGAATAAATAATATTTGAATACTGTCATTTTATGGGAAAAATAAAACACTGTATTATCAACAAAACAGAGAATGGTACAAAAGAAGAATTTGTAAAATTCAAAGGCTGCTAGTACCTAACGGAAATTAAGAAGTAATTCATGATAAAAATTAAAACATTCAAAATTACTCAAAAAAACATGAAGAGAGAACAGAAATAAATGAATAATACTTACAGAAAATACTTCATTACTTTCAAATTCCTTGTTGACTGTAATCTGTGGTTCATCTAAGAAAAATAAAGATTCAACATGTACAAAAAATGTCATCAAAATCATGAATCAATAACAAAATATATTAACAACTGTAACCACATCCAAATTCATTCATATTATGTACTTTTTGTTTTTTTTTGTATAAGTGAATTATTTGTTTTGATTTAATATGCATGTACAATGTACACCATAGCAGTTTTTGGATTGTGGAAGAGGTGACAGTGGACAGTGAGTGAGGTTTTGTGGGAGACAGCCGGTGTTCGTCGGTTTGAATGCGCACAAACTTCACTGACGAGCGTTGGCTTTCTGTTGCGAAATCTGACACCTCTTTACTGTTACCCAGAATGTACTTGTCAAAGTATACGGAATATTACATATTATTATTATTTTACGAATGAAACTGAGATTATACATACACACCATCATGCCATATCCCTCGCGGGGTAAGCAGAGAGATTTTTCTATCCTGCATGCAGTCTCGCCTCGTCCACATTCATGCATCGTCTCATGTTCTTCTATTGTTCACACTTCTAACATTTCCATCTTTCAGAATATTGTTCACATGGTCGTGCCATCCCTTCCCCCCGATCTCTCATTCCATTTCTGTCCGCACTGTATATTTTCTTCATCAGGCGTTCCTCATTCATTCTCCCCATGTGTCCAAACCATCTTAATGTGTTCACTTCATTCTATTAATGACATCTTACATTCTTTTCTTATGTCCTCATTTCTTACCCTGTCATACATCGTTCTATTACAAATTCTTCTTAATGATCTCATTTCAACTGCATTTATTCTGCTTTGTGCGAATTCTGCCATGTCCAGGTTTCACTTGCATATGTCAGGGTTGGCACTATGATAGCATTATGAATGGCAACTTTGGCTTCCTTTGATATGTTGTGGTCATTCATAACTGGTCTAAGTGCTCCATTCACTCCGTTTCCAGCCATAACTCTTCTTTTCTTTCGATCTCCTTATCAAGCTGTCCCATTCCGTTGAAACATGCTTCCCAGATAGACATATTCGTCTACTTGCTCGAGCTATTCGCTTTCTACTCTTATTAGATTATGCAAGACATAAATAAATTAAGATAATTACTATGCTCCTCCCTCGAACACGAGATCTGATCTCAACTGAGGGATGAATAGATTTTTATATGTACTTTAATTTTAATATGCTTATTTTTAAATGTTTTTTTTAATATTTATTTATTTATTTATTTATTTATAAAGGCGCATCAACAGAAATCCAGCTTATAACTTTCATGTCGAAATATTTGTTTTTATCTATGAGTATGCTGGACTTCCAATAATGGATGCACACAACATTAATAAATTTCATGAGCTATTATTAAATTAAAGCATTAATTACACATATATATATATATATATATATATATATATATATATATATATATATATATATATATATATATATATATATATATATATATATATATATATATATATATATATATATATATATATATATATATATATATATATATATATATATATATATATATATATATATATATATATATATATATATATATATATATATATATATATATATATATATATATATATATATATATATATATATATATATATATATATATATATATATATATATATATATATATATATATATATATATATATATATATATATATATATATATATATATATATATATATATATATATATATATATATATATATATATATATATATATATATATATATATATATATATATATATATATATATATATATATATATATATATATATATATATATATATATATATATATATATATATATATATATATATATATATATATATATATATATATATATATATATATATATATATATATATATATATATATATATATATATATTGTTGGTTATTTTTGGCGAAATAAAAACTAAGTATACATATAATTAACAGAGTATTTTATTTTATTGCAATCGCGCGTCGCGTCGGTATACGGTTGACAGTTACTTCAAAAAAAAAAAAAATAGATATATATGAAACACAGATTATGGACAATACAAATAATATCTAAGTATTATAGTTAATAATGGCGCCAATTTCAAATCACATTTCAACACTCCCACCAAATTGGCACCATCATAATACTAGTGAAAGACACAAAAAAATATATATGTATCAATCAATCGTAGTTACAAAGATTGAGCTAAATTCCTATCTATTACTCCCAACATTGACCTTAACTTCTGATAACGCTCCCTCGTCAGTGGTTTAGTTAGTATGTCAGCTATTTGCTTTTCAGTTGATACATACTCTAGTGTGAAAAGGTTTTCATTGAATTTCTCCCTTATAAACTTGTATCTTATGTCAATGTGCTTGGTGGTCTTATGGTTATTGGAGTTCTTGATATATTTGATTGTACTTTGATTGTCAATGTGTAGACTGTAGGTCAATTTTTCATTGTCAATGACTATGTCATTTAATAATTGTTTTAACCAAAGTAATTCTTTGGTGGCTGCACACGCTGCCATAAATTCAGCTTCCATAGTGGATAAAGCAACGGTTCTTTGCTGTTGGCTGCTCCATGTTATGGCTGCGTTCATTGTCATTGCAACATAGCCACTGGTTGAACGTCTACTATCCAAGTCACCTGCATAATCTGAATCTGAGAATATATTAAATGTCATGTTGGTAGTAGTATCATAATAAAGACCAAAGCTGGTGGTATCCTTTAGATATCGTATAACTCTCTTTGCCGCAATCCAATGTGTCTGACTATAATTGTTTAGGTATCTACTGAGTGCACTAACGGCGAACATGATGTCTGGACGGCTTACAATGGCTAAGTACATTAATGAGCCTACTATCTCCCTATATGGAGTGTTGTCATCAAGCGGTTCTCCTTTCTGAAGCACAGAGTGTGGATCTGCTGGGATACATAAACTCTTTGCATTTTCTAAATTCCATTTTGTTACCAATTGTCTGACATATTTTTCCTGATGAAGAAAGATCGCATTTTTGTAACGGAATCTGTCTATTTGAATACCAACATAACTATTGACCTCTGTGTGTAGCGTTGTCTTGAAATTAATTGTCAAGTCACGTATAATATAGTTGATGGTGTCGATGCTCTGTGATATTAGTAGTCCATCATCCACATACAGCAGCAAGTATATTTTGATATTCCCAATAAGACTTGTGTGTAAGCACTGATCGGCATCACTGGCTACAAACCTATGTTTCTTCAGAAATATGGTAAACTTGTCGTTCCAACACCTCGATGATTGTTTGAGGCCATATATAGATTTCTTCAATTTACATACTAAGCTAGCATTATCTTGGTCGAGTCCCTCGGGTACTTGCATGTATATATCTTCCTGTAGTTCACCATATAAGAAAGCAGTTTTAATATCGAATTGATACATCTCCAGATTGTTCATAGCTGCATATGAAAGTAAGAGGCGAATTGTATCATATCTGACAGTTGGTGCAAAGGTTTCTTTATAATCAATTCCTTCTATCTGTGAGTATCCTTTGGCACATAGTCTTGCCTTATATTTAACTTCTTTGTCCATGTCTTTAAGTTTAAATACCCATTTACATCCAATAACATTTACATCAGCAGGTTTGGGTACCAACTGCCATGTATTATTTTCTTCGTGAGCTTTTAATTCCTCTTGGATGGCAAGATTCCAGTCGGTAGACTCGTCACAGTTGATGGCCTGCTTATATGTTTCCGGTATAGATTGAATTATATTTGCTTCATACCTTTTTGGTTTGTTCAATGTATCTCTTACTCTTAGCGTCATTTTTCCAAATTGTGCTTCTACGCCTGATTCAGAATTAGCACTAGATTCTGGCATTGGTACAGGATTATCAT
This sequence comes from Molanna angustata, assembly GCA_963576475.1. Classification (NCBI taxonomy): domain Eukaryota; kingdom Metazoa; phylum Arthropoda; class Insecta; order Trichoptera; family Molannidae; genus Molanna; species Molanna angustata. Next base: position 25,894,053 of record OY754982.1, read on the forward strand.
TATCTTGCACCATATGGGGAATATTGTCTTCTATAAAGTTTTCAAATTCATTGTTGTCATAAACTTGAAGAACATCATCTTGTTGAATTGAGTTATCTTCAACTACGTTATTGTTCTCACAGCTTGGGAATTCTATGAGTTGGTAATCGGAATCTTTTATCTCGATGGGCATTTCTTCTTCAGTGAATATTACATCTCTTGATATAGTTATTTGTCTGGTGGTCATGTTGTACAACCTGTAGTTACTGGAGTTCGATTCATATCCTATAAATAATAGCTTTTCACTTTTGCTATCAAATTTCTTTCTTCTTTCTTTAGGAATATGCATGTAACATACTGTCCCAAAGGTTCTGAGATGTGAGAGATCAGGTTTGGTTCTAGTCCATTTTTCATAGGGTGTCACCTCCTTCTTTGATGATGTTCTATTAAGAACATACACTGCAGCGTTTATTGCTTCAGCCCACAAGTATTTTGGCAAGTTTTTGGCGTATATCATTGATCGAGCACTTTCTACTATGGTGCGGTTGGAGCGCTCACTCACACCGTTTTGTTGCGGAGTGTAAGGAGCTGTGGTTTGTAACTGTATTCCACGTTGGGCTGCAAATTCTCTAAAGAGACCATTGCAGAATTCTGAGCCATTGTCCGTGTGAAGTATTTTAACTCTAATGTTGTACTTATTTTGAATTAAGTGGACATAATTTTTGAACGCTTCCAGTGCGTCACACTTTTGCTTCAAGAATGTAACTACTCTAAAATTGGAGTAGCCGTCTGTGAATGTGATGAAATATTTGCTCCCACTAATTGATGGTGTTTCTATGGGGCCACACAGGTCACTATATATGATATCTCCATTCTCGTGGCTCACCGGTAATGTACCTTTCAGAGGTAGGCGATGTTGTTTCCCTTTCACACATGCTTCACAAAAGAAATCATCATAGTTATTGATTTTTATGCCTTTTATCAGGTTATTTTCAATCATGTGTTTTATGGTGTTTATGTTTGTGTGTCCCATTCTTTCGTGCAACTTCTTCAAGCTCAATGAAGTTACTGTGTTGCATTCACTTTGGTTCACTTCTGTTTTTATGAGCATGGAATACAAATTATTTTGGGACCTTTTTCCACATGCCACCAATGAACCATTATCATAGATCATGGCATTTTCGCCCTTTTTAATGATTGTCATGTTTTTTTTTGTTAGGATACCTTCTGCAAACAGATTTTTCTTCAAACCAGGTATATACCACACATCCGACATGGTCGAATTTGACCACTGACCTTTAACGAGTACCTTGATGTTAACTTTTCCAGTTCCTTTTACCACAAGTTCGGCGTTATTTCCCAAACTAACCGAAAAGTGTGTGCATTCTTTGAGGTCTTGGAAGAAATCTCTTCTATAAGTCATATGAGCTGAAGCTCCACTATCCAGGATCCATACATCAGAAGGATCAGTTGGCAATTTCATATCTTCTACATTAAATGCTGAACCACTGTTGAAGAAACTGTTGTTGCCGTCCCTCTTATTTGGCATATTACAATTCCTGGCCATATGGCCAAGTTTGTTACAGTTGTAACATCTAATAATTGCTTTCCTTTTGTTTCTGACAGTTGACAACGCAGTAGCATTAGGCTGATGATCCTTTTCATTATTTGTCTCTTCATCGAGTAACCTGGCTGTCAAATTGTCGATGGTTTGCCTCCCTTCGTCTAGTGACAGCCATGCTTGTCTCAAAGATTTGTAATTTTCTGGCAAGTTGTTTAAGATTTTTGTAATGATGGCAGTGTCACTGATTGATTCGCCCGCTTCTCGCAATTGACGAGCTATGGTTTCTATTTTAGATATGTGACTGCTCATCGACGCGTCGGTTGTAATTTTGTAATTGGAAAATTGTTCATAAAGGAGCATCTTATTTAACTCTCCCTTTCTGTCGTAGATTGTGTCTAATTTTTCTATTATAGATTTCGCTGATGAACAATTCTCAATTAGCGAAATTGTCTCCAAGTCTAGCGCCGATGATATGAGGAACATCGCTTTGGCGTCCGTCGTCGATTTTTCTTCGACTTCCGCAGCTGTCAACGCCGTCGTATTATACACAACATTGTATAATCCATTAGCCTTCAAAGCACAGTTGAGTTGAAATCTCCACTGTCTGTAATTGCTGCCAGCAAACTTTGGCAATACGCTGAAGTTGATGCTCATTGTCGGAGTTCGAAAACACGTGGATATCTGACGAAGAATAAAAAAACGTGATGTCGGCGAACTTTATAATAAACACAACTTTACTGAGACTTTATTAACTCTGCACGCGACTTCCTGGGCCCATAACCTGTTGGTTATTTTTGGCGAAATAAAAACTAAGTATACATATAATTAACAGAGTATTTTATTTTATTGCAATCCCGCGTCGCGTCGGTATACGGTTGACAGTTACTTCAAAAAAAAAAAAAAATAGATATATATGAAACACAGATTATGGACAATACAAATAATATCTAAGTATTATAGTTAATAATGGCGCCAATTTCAAATCACATTTCAACATATATATATATATATATATATATATATATATATATATATATATATATATATATATATATATATATATATATATATATATATATATATATATATATATATATATATATATATATATATATATATATATATATATATATATATATATATATATATATATATATATATATATATATATATATATATATATATATATATATATATATATATATATATATATATATATATATATATATATATATATATATATATATATATATATATATATATATATATATATATATATATATATATATATATATATATATATATATATATATATATATATATATATATATATAAATATATATATATATATATATATATATATATATATATATACTACATCCATTAAACAACAATTAGACATTTTAAGAAACAGTAAAAAATGAAAAAAATCCTTAACAGAATATGCAATAGCATTCAAACATCAAGTAAATTTCAATTTAAATTTCACGGAGACATTCTAAACCAACAGGCGTAACTTAACTTTTTTCTTAAAAGCAGACAGCGAATCGGCAAACACGTCAAGATCAGGATACTCCCTTGTCACCTCATTATACTGTCTACACATTCTTGGTATAGGACTGTAATACATAAAGCTAGTACGAAGCATGCTGACATGAAAGGTATTGGCAAATCTCAACGATCTTCTAGGAATGTTAAATTGTATGTATTGTAAAAGTCTCGAATCTATGATACCATTAACAATTTTGTGAAGTATAGTAAAGTCATGTATTTGTCGTCTAGTCTCGAGTTTAGTAGTTCCGAAATAGTCTAAACGTTCATCGTAAGTCCTCAACCTATTACACAGCCCTGCTCTATTTGTGATGACTCTTAAAAAATATTTTTGGACAGATTCTATCGGATCGATGTCAACTCCATAGTGAGGACTCCAAACACATGAGTTGTATTCAAGTATGCTCTGCACCAGTGAACGGAACAGGGTGATCAGACTTTCATTTCTCTTGAAAGGTTTTGCTGTTCTCAAGACGAACCCTGCTGCTCGTCTTGCGCGAGCCACAATGTCGTCTATATGACACTTGAACGTCAGTCCAGAGTCAAATATTACCCCAAGATCCCGTATTGAGTCAACCCTTTTTAATGGAATATTGCCCAGCTTATAGTCGAAATGAATTGTTGTGCGTTTTCTGGAGAATCCTATAATTAAACATTTTTCGACGTTTAATTCCATTTTATTGGATTCGCACCACGTGTTGATAGCATCAAGGTTGGATTGTAAATGTAGACAGTCATTGAAGTTATTAATGTTCTTAAAGATCTTTAGGTCGTCTGCGTATAACAAACAATCACAACTAAGGATGGCCGGGAGATCATTTATGAAAATATTAAACAATAATGGGCCTAAGTGGGAACCCTGGGGGACACCCGACGTTACAGTGGAAGGCGAAGACTCAAAACCATTCACACATACAGTCTGTATTCTTCCACTTATGTAGGATTTCAGCCATCTTAGAAGATTGCCGTGAATTCCCGTCGCTTCTAACTTTTTATAGAGTATACCATGATCAACCTTATCAAACGCCTTACGGAAATCAGTATAGATTGTGTCTACCTGTTTGCGTCCACCAACAGTCAACTTAAGATAGTCAACATATTCCAGCAGGTTACTCGTTGTAGAACGCCCATTGATGAAACCATGCTGGGACGGACTGAGTAGCTGTTTGAAGTGATTAAGTATTCGACCGTATACTAGAGACTCAAATATCTTACCAAAGCTTGATAGAAGACTTATTGGGCGATAATTAGAAATATCTTCTCTATCGCCAGATTTATAAATTGGCGTTATGTTAGCCATCTTCCAGAGTTCAGGAAATTCCCCAGTTAACAGAGATTTGTCGTAAATAATATGCAAAGGCCTGGCAAGATGATCGGCACACTTTTTTATGAATGATGGTGGGATTTTATCAGGTCCCGGTCCCTTATTGGGATCGAGGTTAAGCATCTTGTCACGTACTTCCTTCTCGGACAAGCTAACAGAAAAGATAGAGTAACTAATCTCGTATGATTGGTTTGGGAGTACTACGTCAGCCTCCGTCGACGTATTAATACCAAAAACAGATGAAAAATACTTTGAAAATAATTCCACAATTTCATGACCATTAGATGAAGATACATTGCTTAAGTGCATTACACGAGGAATCGCTTGTGAGCTTTTCTTAGATTTAATAAACCCCCAAAAACTTTTCATGTTACTCTTTATTGAGTCCTCAACATTAGCGATGTATGATCTATAGCATTCTCTTATAAGTCTTTTAGATCTGGATCTCAATAAAGAGAAGGTGTTATAATCTATGAGATTACCAAAACGTTTGAATCTATGGTGAAACTTATCCTTCTCCCTCAGAACTCTGATCAGAGCACCACTGAACCAATTGGGATAAGCTCTCGATGTCCGTCTATATATTGGTGTATGTTTGTCAATTATCTCCCAGATATTGTTATAAAAGTATTCCACACAATGGTTTATGTCCATGCCCGTTAGTACATTCCAGTCAATGAGTGACAATTCTTTAATACATTCGTTATAGTCAGTTTTGTTAAAATTATATTTCAAAGAGTCAGGGTCTGTACGCAGGCACCTACCCCGACCAACTCTAACCTCGATTTCAAGAGGAGGGTGATAATCATCGACCATGACCAATGGCTGGGCTGCTTTAACGGTAATTGTCTTGATATCACTCAAAACCAAATCAAGAGTTCTGGAACTGGCGTTCAAAACACCATTGAATTGAAATAAACCCGACGAGGAAATAAAATCAAGGAAAGACGATACCTTGAGGCTAGCAGAGCCCGTCGGTGATAGAAGTTCTGGTCGAGGTGTCCATGATATGCTGGGTAAATTAAAGTCGCCGACTAAAATGTTATAAGTATTGGAATTGGTATTAATGCAAATTGTGTTTACCTTATCATGGAATGACTTGAGCCTTTCAGACGACTCATCAGGTGGCAAATACACCAAGCCCAGGTTAAATGATGTACTGTCCGCTTTAGAAAGCTTTAGACAAATCCAAAGATCATTAACACAGGTCTGCCAATCGCGTCTCTGAACAACAAAAAGATCCTTTCTGACAGCGATCAATACTCCACCTCCTATACGCTTATCAGAAGTTTCTATTGAGCGATCTCGTCTAAAAACATTGTACCTTTCGTCAATTAGCTCGCTATCGGAAATATGTTGGTTCAGCCATGTCTCCGTGAGGCATATAACATCATAGCAATTATTCAAAACTTCCAACATAAACTCCTGCAATTTGTTCTTGATACTTCTAACATTCTGATAGTAAATCGAGATTGCCATAAAAAAAGAAAAATTGTTCAAAATAATACATGCATAAAATTGTCAAAAGAAAAGATGAACGAAATTTTAACGATAAAACAAACAAAATATATTTGAAATCACAAGAATCTAAACAATCAAGAATTGCTGAAGGTAAAGAATTGCAGGAGTAAGAATCGGATTTATTCCAAGAAAGAAGTACTTGTATGAAATTAGTAAAGCTTGCCATTACAAAGACCATGCATATAGATTCAAAATCTTTAAAACCTACCGGCAACTGCTCAAATTTTAAATCGTTTAGGTACGAAGAAGAAAATACATATTGTATAAATTCATTAAAATGTGTTGCAAACAAAACAAATTTGAAGTCTGTTGAAGATAACATCTCATCGTTCAAATCCCTAAAACTTGTTGAAAACAATGCCAAGCAAAAAATCGCAAAAGTTCGATGAAAAAAATATATGATTAAATTTATAAAGCCTGCCGTAAAAAAGACAGTACATATACAGTGAAAGCCATCAAAACCAGCCGATAACGGCATGTACCTTATTAAATTCTTCAAGTACGATGGAGCAAATACACTTTGTACAGAAACTACATGTTGTATAAAGCTATTAAAGTCCGCTGCAGATAAAATAAAATAAAACATATTCAAAATCACAAGAAAAATGTTGAGACAGTGCATTTTTGAAATTATTGAAATTAACTGGTAATAAACTATAGTAAAAATGATGGAAAAGCGTACTAAACAGCACAAGCTTATAAAGTTGTTAAAATCTGTTAAACACAGAACACACTCACATGCAAGATTACAAAAATGCATAAGTTTGAAAACATGAAAATACGTTGCAAATGCAATATATTTAAGATCACATAAGACTTTTATAAAGTTGTTAAAATCTATTGAATGCAAACGACAGTCAAGATCGTTAAAGTCTGATTCTGATGAGAAAAGTGTATGCATATTATTATTATTAAAAACCTTTGATAAATAGTATGATTTACTCAAGATCATTAAAAACTGATGAGAACAGCACCTGTTTGAATTGAATAGAGTCTGAAGTTGAAATGACATAGAAGAGAAAGTAAAAAGCTATTGTGTACCAGGCTCAGTCGGGATAAGCCTACTAAGAGTCTCTTTACTAGAAACAAGAATTGGTGGGGACGTATCATTTTTTCTAATGAATACTCTTCCCTGCTTCAACCAAAAGTACTTGTATCCATGTTCCCTGGCGAATTTCCGGGTGGCCGCGTGAATTTCTCTATTAAAGGAAGAAAGGTGCTCTTGCACATATATAGGTTGCGGACGTCCTGCCAGGCCCATGTGTTCCGTGTTTAATTTCCCATTAGGAGCAGAGCTTTTTTTATTGAAATCTCTCACTTTTGAGAGCAGATTATTTCTCAACTTGCTATTTTGCAAGGTTAATATTATTGTCCTTGGTCTGTCCCTATTCTGACCGGATAGAGGTCGCACTCTGTGACACGATACTATGCCATCATCATGTATCTCCAAACCAATTGAAAGATACATGCCGTTTACCATAGTAAATAAATCCTCGTCCCGGTGCTCAGGGACCATGTGAATCTCCACGTTGTTGTTCCTCATAGTCTGCTCAATTTCGTTAACTCTTTGCTTAAGCTCATTTTTCTCCTCCTTGAGTTTTATGTTTTCTTGTGTGAGGTTACAAATTGTTCGAGTGTTCAATGCGCAAGCTTCATTGAGTCTGTCATATTCGTTTGATATGTATTCCAAAGAAGATTTCACTTCGTCCAATGCGTTCAGTCGTTCCCGAATTCTAGCCATCTCCTCCGTTATAGCTCGCTTAACTAGTTCCTCGAATTTCGTCACGAGATCTTTTGTAAAGGCATCGAGTCTAGAGTTAATGTATGATACAGTGAGATCCTCAGCTGAGTCAGCGGATACACTTTGAGCTGTCAACGATGAGACGGATGAAGCTCTCAATCTAGTAGCCGGGTTGATGATAGATGATTTTTCTGCGGGAGGAGTGGATGAGGTTGAAGCTGATCTTGGATCCTTCGTCTTACATTTCAAACACTTCCAATGTGCACGAGAAATCATTGACATTTTTTTGAAGTTACCAGCCGTCGTATCCATACAAGAGAAGTGGAATGTTTCGTAACAGCGTGAACACTTCAGGCATTTTGAAGGACTCAAATCATTAGAGCACTGACAACACTTCATAATAAATTAAAGTAATAGGTATATATCTATTTTAAGACTGTAGGCTGTAGTTGAATGAACACCGGCCGATCACTATATCCTTTACCCCACTTTTAATTATTAAGTACCTACTCTGATTATTACTAGTGCGCAGTTTGTGAAATAGTAAATATGCGGGTACTTAATAATGAAATTAGTATATATTAATATGGAAAAAATATGTATGTACATATAGAAATTGTTTTACATCTGTGAGTATAACTGAAAATCATTTAAAAGTGCACCTCATGGTTATATTGGTATGACTTTCAATCAGTCAAATAAACTGAATAATGTTGCGATATCTCCAAATTAAGTTCCTCTTATTTCATATTTAAAAATTAATTATAATAAACTTTAACAGAAAACTATTATTTGTGTAGATTTATCAGAAATAACTTTTACATATTTTATTTATTTATTTATTTATAATAAACATGGCATTTTACATACAGAGGTTTGACAACAATAATAAAGGTATATAAAAAAAGATTAAATGATATACATATCTCAGACAGATACAATGGAAAGGTACACATGCACGCACGCACGCACGCACGCACGCACGCACGCACGCACGCACGCACGCACGCACGCACGCACGCACGCACGCACGCACGCACGCACGCACGCACGCACGCACGCACACACACACACACACACACACACACACACACACACACACACACAGTAAACAAACAGCAAGTAATAAGAAATGAGAAAAATGTTATTGTGGTATATATTATAAAAGAAAAAATTCCTAATTGCAGGGAATATCCTGTTTTTAATACATGACAACACCAAATACAACCATACCAAGAAGTGCACTTATAAATGAAATGCATTCTATCTAATATATGAAACAACTATAGATGTTTTTTCAAAAGAAAAAAAATAATGGTACCCTTACATACCTTCAATAATATATTTTCTCCGTTTATATGGCAACTTTTGTTGAAGAGGTTTTTCACAACCTTTGAAGAGTATTGACTCTGCTGTTTTCAAATCAACTTTATGTGTTCTTGCATAAAAACGTATTCTGTTTTTCTTCCTGGATATCTCCAACTGTTCGGGAGTCATATTCTGACGATGCCTTTTCTTTTGTTCCCTCAACAATCTTCTCAATTCTTCTTCATTTTCATTTCTCATTTTCTCCCGACTAAGTCTCTGCCTTTCTCTTGCTTTCTTTCTTAGTTCCTCTTTTTTTTCGATACTCATATTTGCACGATACTTTCGGTCCTTTTTCCTTCGTAACATCTTTTTTCTTTCTAAAGCCATTCTTTCTTCGGAATGTTTTTCTTTTTCAGTTTCCATTATTTATCCTAAAAAATTAAAAAGATACAAATATACAGATCATATCAATAAAACATAAGAACTTGCAGAAATGTGAAAGTACACATGCAACATATTTCTAGCTCCCAAAATGGATAAAAATCAAAATATTTGTAATAACACATTTACGCTTACAAATTTGGTTGCAACAATGAGTACAATTTGCTCATGGAAGTCGCAACATCTTCAAAGTTAGATTTATTAAAAATAATTTAATAAAGATTTAAAATAAAGAGTTTTCATAATCTACACACATAAAACATTTGATTAAATAAAGTACACTTATTTTTGTCAAATAACTCCCCCTCGGGTAGAATAGCCATAGAAAAAAAATTATAAACTAACCGAATTTAAACAAAAAATAGGTATTATATGAAAAAATTACTTTTTGCACATATTACAACTAATTTTCATGATCATTATTATCATTTTTTATTTATTCTAATTTTTTGAGGAAAATGCAAACAGCTTCAATACATCACAAAATTACATACTATTAGGAATGTCAGTAAAGAGAACCTAATAAATGTTTTATATGTCAAAAAAGGGAAATGTTTAATTGTATAAAGGTCGATAATATATTTTTTAGAATGAATAAGTCTATATAACAAGTACCTACATATTATAAATACATCATCATACATTCGCTAAATTTAGCATAAATGCTGTTGCTATGAGTGAACGATATCGGTTGAGGAGAGATTTGAACCCAGGTCCTCTGCATTACCAATACAGTGTGCTAGGTCCTCTGCCATCTATTACTTTGTTAAATGAAATATGTTATAAGATGGTTTTTAAATGAATTTTTACTCAATCCAAGGTGAAAGTTTCGCTTGAATTATATAGATTTAGCACAAAAAGAACCCAGAACAAGAATATAATATGATGATTGATGAGATTACCACTAACCTATATGAGATTAGGCGAGCGGAGTGTATTACCGTACAGCGGCTAATTCCGTACACATGGTTTTAGCGAAACGCTCAACAGAAACAAATATCTATCATTGTCTAGTGTTAGTCTTTACCATTCCCAATGCCTTTGACAGAAACACGCGCCATTTTACCTGTGATCGTTTACCTGAGAGCACATATGATGTTTTGCACTATTTTCTTAGAGAAATCATCGATTGATTTTTAAGCTCTAAGTACATTTTGTAAAATAATATTAATTTTCGTGTTCTTTGATAGCTTGACATTAAACCTAATATGCTTTAGCATTCAATGTTTCACTTTTTAAATATATTTTTGTCAAAAATATGTTGGTTTCCAGGTTTCGGGTAATGCCGTACATTTTGTACGGTATTAGCCACAACATGTTTTGGTGACTTTTAATGATGAGATGAAGGGAAGAGGAAAAAGTTCAAAGCAACACTCAGAATTTTTGACATCTACTCCTATGAAGGATATATTAGAGGCCGCAGCTATGAAAAAACATTGAAGAACATCAAACAAGAGAAAACCAAACTAAAGAAAGACGCAAAGAAAGTCACACCAAAAGACAGAAAGAAAGATAAGAAAATAAATACAAAGACAGTCATGAAATAATCAAAAAGAAGCTACATCTTATAAACGCCAAATATTTAAAGATTCTACAACCAATTCTGATGATGATACTACGGCAATAGATCTTCATGACGACGACGATAATGATGGAGTGTACTACGATGAAGGACTACTGGGAGTAGCCAATGAGTTATATACATTTGTGGAGAATTTGGCAAGGATAATAAACTCTGGTATTGTTGCATATCCTATGCTCAATGGGTGCATGCGTTATGCAGCGACAAAGAGGTCCAAGATGGTTACATCAGTAGTTTATGTGAACCATATATCTCAGTGTACGGTATAAGCCTACCGCTGTACGGTATTACCCGCATACTTCTTTAAATACTTTAAAATATGTTTAATAAAACGATTTTTATTAAGTTTTTATAATTTTTTTAAGACACCATTATAAAACCAATTAAAATTGCCGTGCAAATGTATTTTATTGAACGTGTAATTCTGTATAGTTATGACATAATTTCAACTTAAGTTTAGGTGTACGGTAATATACTTCGCTCCCCTACCACTAACCTTTTTTAAGAGAGGCTTTTACTAACAGGAAGAAAATCACGTTTTAAATTTGTATTAAAATATATTTTTTATGTTCTTAAACAATACATAATAAACGAAAACATATTTACCTTTACCAGTGCAGTATTTTTTAGTTTGTGTATTTCTTAGTTATTTTTGAAAACATTTCTGCCAAAAAAATACAATATATATTTTTTGAACCACCTAGGTAATTAAAAAACGTATGGGTGATTTATCATGATTTAGTTTAAAATGATATATTTCATTATTCTTTTAACCATATTCACCATGTTTTCTCATTAGAACCAAGACTTGATCCATTGATTTATATGCACATAATTTTGGTGACTTATTAAATATTTAGAGTAAAACATACTTACAAATATTTAAAAAATAAATTTCAGATTCATTTAAGAATATATTATAATATTTAAGATATGTTCATGATTTTATTTTGAAAGGGATAACACAAAAAATGACATATCTGTCAAAAGATTCCGAAACGTCAAATATTGTGTTGCTATGTATATAATTAATATTAAAAAAATCTCAGAATCGTCACTCGATGAGTGGAAGAATTTGCCGTTTGACAATAAAATTCACACTGAACGAAAATAAAAAAGTTATTCAGAAAATTTAGGTAAAAGCTTACGCATGAAGATTATTACACAAGTTGAACAAGGAAAGACGTAGTTACCATGGTATTGACACAATACCTATTCGATTTCGGCGATGACATGGCGGGATTCAATTATTTTTTTGTAGGCTTATAACTACTCTAAATCCTATTATACCCCCATGTCTAAATATGTTATCACTCATTTTCAATGTACGACAAGCTTTTTGTACACTAAATGTTTCTTATTTGTTCCATCAATAACTTATTATTAACTAAATACCTAATACATATATTTTTAATAGATCTACCATTTCCTTGTAGTAAGCTTTCTTTAGATAATTTCAGTGTGTACTCCGGATTCTTCTAATCAATGTTCTTAAGAAGTTTCGATCAAAATCATCCCAATTTATGTAAAGCTAGTTTTGGGGGAGAAATAATCTCTTTGTTACTTTAAAGTATTATTACCTATTGTTATTTTTTAAATTAAACAGCCGATTTTAAAATAAACAAAACTATTTTATTCTCCACACACTGTTAACTTACTTTCTGAGAGAAGATAAGCTGTATAATTCATTTCCTCAAATATCGAAAAATTTGTATATCGATAACTTCATCATTTTTTTTGGCAATGGATATATATCGGCACAGAAATTGGTGTTGCCAGACACAAAAAAAAAGTGTGGACAGCACTTAAAAAAAATATTCCAATTAATTCCTTGGTTGAATAATTGTAATAGAAACGGTGTTATGCCCGAAAAAAATAATGCCGAAAAACAATGATTTTTATTTTGTTCCACGGCAACATTTCGGAAAACAGCTAGCGCTCGTTGCGGGCGAAAAACGGAACTTGCAGCTAGCAGCTAGCACGCGCTCTCTTTGGCATCCATATCTGGTGGAAGACGGACGGTTTAGTACGACGCCGCCATCGGTCGACAAGCGCGTCCCGATGGCGGCCATATTTTCGGCGACGCAGGAGGTCTGCGTGACAGGACACGTCACGCGCATGGACGATGATGGTGCCCCAGAACCAAGATGAGGGCATCAACAGGACAGGAGGTTGGAGGCAGAGCGCAGTGTGGGGCCACCGCGTAGGGAACGCGGCGGCTCGCAGATTGGACCACGAGGGGCAATCCGTGTCGTCTGGAGCGTCGGTTCGCCTCCGGTGAGGCCCCAGCTGGTATGCCACCTCTGTCGAGATGCGCCGTCATAGCGTGCCGTGGGGCACAGAGCCAGCCATGGGTGACGGTCTGGAGGAGGAGATCAGGAGGAGAAGAAGAAACCACGCCGGACACGAGAAAGACCTGCCAGCCTGACGCAGAGGCTGGGCCCCACCGAACTACAGTCACCACGTGGAAGACAGTGACATGCCTGGAGGAAGGATGTCGCTGTACCCTGGGGAGGTATATTTTGGTCGGCGTCTTTTCGTGTGTTTGCGTGTGTTTGACAGTTCGTTTCGGTAGATGCCACGTGTTTTTATTTGTTGTCTGTTGTTTTTATTTAATATTTTTTTTTGCCATGGACCATTTGTGAATATTATAAATAAAAAAAGCGCCGTACTAAAACAATTTTTAAGTGTCGCCATCATTTGTCTCCTTTTCTTCCCCACACCTTGGCTTGATGTTTCCTCGTGGTAGACGAGAGGTCTCATCAAAGGCTATAAAACTAATGAAAAATAAATCAAATAGCAAACGTACTAATTTCGAATAACTAAAAGGAACAGTACTTTCGTTCTTCTTAACATTTCCATAAATAAAAATAAACTCGCTTACTCTAATAATTACGAAACTGCCATTTAGTTTCTTTACTAACTTATTCATTTCTATTTTTGTCTGTTGCATCTCAATATTTCAATAAATACAAAATACAAATAAACTTAACAAACTAGCATACTAACGAAACTGTCATTTATATAATTTATTTTTTCATTATTAACTCCTATATCTCTATATTTAAGCTTGTTCTGCTGCATCACTTCTTTAAGACTTCTGCATCACTTCCATTTTCCATTTTATTTGATGTTTGGATTCACATGATAATAATACAACAGGGTTTCATATTATAGTGGAATTGTTAATATTTTTTGTATGTTAATAATAATTTATCCAACTGTATTTTTTTGTTAATGATATTAAGTGTCTCACAACACTATTACAATCTATCGGAAACGCCATCTTACGATGGCTCCAGTATAGATCAGCGATTCAAGCTTGCCATTCATGATCAGGTATTATATCTACGGAGTCAGCTTTGATAAAACCTCATCTCTGAAACTTCAAATATGTCAAATTTACCATTCAACCGGCATATATTCAAAGTTGCTGTGAAAACATCACAAGTGGGCACTTTGTTTAATAAAACAGTTATTAATGTAGGAAAATGGCATTTTGTTCAATCAGAGTGTATACAAATCTTCATCAGAGAATAAAAACGGGATAACAATTCACTTACGGTAATTACATACGTATAAACATTTTTAAATTCTATTTTCGTTTGAGAAGGAATATTTCTGTGAATAGGAGAGATGAGCGGTCGCCCATATTGGCCAGTATTAGAACTGCCGTAGGCGTATTTACTTTTAAAATCAATTTGACAATCGGACCAAGTTTTGACGAGAGGTCTTATTACGTATCAACAGTTTTCATAGAACATAAATTAGAATTATGCCTTGCAATTTAGGAAACTAAATCATATAAGTTTTAAATAAACGCCTAAACAAAACTGTTTTTAATTATTATAGCCATACAATGTTTGATAAAAAAATCGATCGACCGGCCAAGAACCGACACAAAAAAACAGCTGATAGCTGTCAAACGAAAAATCTGTGTCGACAAATAGACACTTTTGTCAACATTTGATGTGTTACCATAATAATCCTTACTTACGTTCGTAGAAGTTTGTGTGTTGCCATACATTTGTGCTTAGAAATTACTGGGTTGCCATATAAAAAAATAAATCTGTCTGTAGGAATTACAGCTACGTTTTTTTTAATTAATACGTATGATAATTTCGTTTACTTCATTTCACATCACTATGGGATATTTTTTTTGACATTTATGTTAATGACACTGACGTTAACTGTCAAATTAAATTTATTTCTTCACATTTATCAATTGAATTCGAATAATGTGGTAAATATACATTTTATTTTACCGAGAAATATTTTTAAAGTATACATATTGATATTAAAATAAAAAAACTACTGAAAATTATTTATAATATCTAATTAACTTTGATGACTTTTTTAATACAAAATTTAAAGATATCCTCATAATATTTTATATTAAATATGGAGGAACAAATTCAAGAAACACCGATTGAGAGGAAAAAGCGGTTAGCAAGGGAAAGGCAAAGAAGATTTCGTAATAAAATGACCGACGAGGAAAAGGAACAAATGAGAAAAAAGAATTTCGAACGACAGAAATTGTACATTGAAAATATGAGTGACGAAAAGAGAAAGCAATTAAAATTGAGAAATAAAATAAATGTAAAATTGAAACGTGAGAAATTGAGGAACACAAATGAGGAAGAGATGAAGAGGTTGGCAAGAGAGAGCGCTAAGAAATACCGCACTAAAATGAGAAGTGTCAACGAGGAGAAACTCAAGAGGTTAGCCAGGGAAAATGCGAGAAAGTATCGCGAAAAAAAGAGAAACCTAAATGAAGAAGAAGTCAAGATGTTGGCGAGACAAAATGCTAGAAAATATCGAGAAAAAATGAAAGCTTTAAACGAAGAAGATTTGAAAAAAACTGCAAGAGAATATTCTAAAAACTATAGACAAAAAATGAATAGCAAAAGTCAAGAGCTGAAGGAATGGAATTTTCATGAGAATTGTAATGGGGTAAATTTGTCATTGATGAAAACAAAACAATCTTTATATGAAAACATGACAGATAAATTGGAAATAAAAGAATACACTTCAGAAAAGATGACCTCTGAAATTCAAAGTGAAGATGAGAATGTACTTGAAGGTAATTTAATATTATTTATTTATTTTCTAGAATGTAACTAATATATCTGAATTATTTGTTAAAAAAATAGATAATAAGTGGCTAGAACAACTTGAGATACTTATATTTGGTTAATATTTTCCTATGTAATGTTCCCATTGAAGATGTTAAAAAAATTGATTGCAGAAAATAGAATTTAGTCCAGTAATATCTTATCAGAACATCTCAAAGGAGGCCAAAATTATCATTCATAATGCAATCGTAGTGCCTACTTTGACAACTTTGAATGAGAAAAAATATGAGTGGAAGAGAATGCAACAGAACAACGCACAATAGAATTCATAATGTGAACACAAGAAGAGGATGCAAGATAAAGAAAGATATTATAAGCAGAATAAGAGTAAAAAAAACCAGGGGGGCAAGTCTGGTAGTGGTGCAAAGTTCGATATTTTTTTAAGATCCTGTCTTTTCAAATCGATTCATGAAATTTATGCGGATCATCAATTCGCTCTTCGATTCAATATGATTCAAATATGGCTATCCTTATCTATTGTACATAACATGTACGTAGTATGACAGAGAAAACAAAACCGATTCAAAATATGATATGCAAATGTAGGCGTTAAAATGTTTGCATTTCAATGTACTTAATGGTCAATATTGCTTAAATATTTTATGAACCATAATGAATTAGTCGTGAATCGAAGATTGCCATCTCTCTTTATCTCAAAAGAAGTATGAGATAACAGATCGCCTTCAAAATAGTATATTCAATTATAGACGTTACGTATTTGTATTTCAAAGTGTTTTGCGGTCAAAATTACTTAACATATTTAAGAACCGCAATGAATTAGATTTTATGAACCATAATGAATTAGTTGTGAATCGAAGATTACCATGAGTCGGTCTGTGTATCGCATTCTAACTATATACTTGACGTGGATTAGAGCAAGAGAACACATGATCCGGAATCGATGAGTCAGTCTGTGTATCGCATTCTAACGATATATTTTATATGAGATAGAAAATGTGAGAGTGGTCTGGTTCATGAAGGGATCGTTGTGGCAACGTGAACTGTGAGTCACCGATTCAATTTAAAAAAAGTGCATCTATATAATATTACAAGTAAAGTAACAATAAAAATATATAAAAAAAAAACATGAAATACAAAAAAATGGAATTAAACATAATGAAATTAAATGAAAATTAAAACTTCATTAAATTTTATGAAAACGATAATAATACATTAAAAAATTCTAAGGAATTGATGAAATATTAAGCAAGAGTACCCTTAAAATGATATTGTATCATAAAACGACACTATTTTTTATTTTACATTATTTCTCGGGCAACTAACAGGTACTATCTAAAATATTAATTTAATATGCACCCAATAACAAGTTGCTACATTTTGGAGACTTACAATATTAATTGTCTCACAGATCCAGACTGAAAACACAATTAAAAACTGTGTCTCCACCAGGAATCAAACCGGGTACCTTTGGGTCAGCAGTCAGATACCTAACCAACTGAGCCACGAAGGCCGACTATATAAATCATTAACGGACCCAACAGACATTGTCCTGCCCGAACGTTGTGGCTTGTCTGCTATTAGCTGATTCAGCAAACACAAAAATAGCCACACACCATCACGACTTACCCACAATGTGGGGTAACCAGCGCCAGATGTGCAATACTTTATAAGAGGAAGCACGACACATGCATGTATACCCACAGATCAGTCTAGCCTCACCTAAAAAAGCCAACATTCAGAATGAGTGGTGAACTATGTAAGATGTTATTTTGCTTGTTGTATTTTTGATTACCTGGCTCTTACGCGACACCAGAAAATGATAGCAAATAAAAATTTCATCTAAATCAGTCCAGCGGTTTAGGAGCTCAGTGACATGCACCAATACAGATGAATTATATAATATAAAGATATTAAAATGAAACTCACACTTTCGTATTTTATTGTATATCTCAAAAGTTATACTGCTTGCATAATACCAGGTGTACATTTTTTAGATGTTTCTTTATATTTCTTTTATTTCTACTTTTACAAATTTTGATTGGACTTGTGAAGAAAATTATCCAGGGACCCACTCGAACACACACAAAAAATTTCATCAAAATCAGTCCAGCATTTTATGAGTTCAGTTACATTCTTACATGTAAAAGAATTATGTTATATAAAGATTATCTGAGAATTAGAAAATTTATGCAGTTTACCTAATTTAATTGTATCTTCTTTTTTACAGGTCAATCTTGTGAATATAATAATATGCTTGATGATGTTCTCTCCAAAAGCATAACTTATTATAATAATGATTCAAATTCTGTAAGTATAGCAATCTTGGAAATATTTAAAGTGTTAAAAATAATCATACTTATACTAGGTTGCACTGGTGCTGGCTGGTGCACCCATATACATTCGGAATTTCGTTTCAAAATTTTTAAGTCAGCAAATCCATACAAATTCGGATTAAATTTCGAAAAGAAAACTACTGTATGTGTATGATAGATCCTTGATTTTGTATGAATTTTTTGCCTTTGAAATTCTGAATCAATATTTCGAAACGGAATTCTGAAACAAAATTCCGACCATAGGTGGCTGCTTTTGTGTTCTCAGTGTTTCATTTTTGAATGAGGGTATTTATTTTGTTGTTGAATATTGAAATATGTCACACATGTCTTTGAAAATATACATTGTTCAAACATTATGAATCTCTAGATCTTAGGGGATTTCCATCGTCTATAATCCAACTGTCGATTCTTTCATGAGAATTCAATTCTCTTAATGAATCGACATTATTAAGCCAAGATGCGTGTACGAAGGAAAATTTTGTATGGTGTAGTGGACTTTTTGCATGCTAATAACACCAACTAGAGGCCTCGCAGCATATATGTTCCCATACATGGATTTACTCAGAATTCGGAGTAGAACATTTTATGTGAGTTTTGTGTCTGTGTGTGTGTGTGTCCGTCCCCCCCTTATAACTTTTGATCCGCTCAATTTACAAAGCCCAAATTTTTAGAATATATAAACAGTTATAGGCCTACAAAACTTTTATACTCAGAAGTGTGAATTTTTGTTTCAGTCAGGGGTTATCAACTTTTGAAATTTTGGTTAATTTTTCCATATATCTCAGAAACCATAAAAGCTAGAACGCTGAAATTTGTTATAAACACCCACAGACACACACACACACAAAACTCACATAAAATGTTCTACTCCGAATTCTGAGTAAATCCATGTATGGGAACATATATGATGCGAGGCCTCTAGTTGGTGTTATTAGCATGCAAAAAGTCCACTAAACCATACAAAATTTTCCTTCGTACATGCATCTTGGCTTAATAATGTCGATTCATTAAGAGAATTGAATTCTCATGAACGAACCGACAGTTGGAAAATATCAATCTCAAAATATCAATGCTCCCAATAAAACATAGTAATGTTTCTAGTTTCTTAAACGTAGGGTGGATGTGCAGTTATAAGCATTCTTCATATACATACTTACATATAATAATATGTGTGCTGTGTCTCACCTTTTCTTCATTTTACTTCTTATAGAAAACTTTTGTATTCCACAACATTGTTAAAAGGTCACTTTTTAAATTTACGTCTAATGTACTTTATTTATTTCAGGATAAAGAAGTAGAAGACAACTACACTAATAGCCATACAGACGATAAAGTAAGGCAGTGTTCTGCCTGCGGTACAATATTATCAAATTACGATAGTTTAATTAAGCATATGAAAAGTTTGCATTCAGAGGATTACGAAATGATTGAAAAATTAAGGATTAATGTACATACTATTCAGAATCTTATGACATTGAAAGATATCAAATTTATCAAAGACAAAAATACACATAAGGAGCCAAAATCTTCAATGGAGGAAAATAACGACCTCAAACTCTTCAAATCTGAAACTATAATCTGCAATTCACTACAGGGAGGCAAGGCGATATGTTATCAATGTGGGTTAATATTGAGTTGCCGTGAACAATTGGAATGCCACTCAAAAGCTAAACATGAAGATAAATCCATAGTTCAATTACCCAAGCAAGATCTCAAAGATGAAAATATCCAATGTCCGATTTGCAATGAAAATTTTAACATTAAGAAACTTCTCTGTCACATAAATGCTAAGCACTTTTTAAAGAGCAACTCATCTTTTAAATGTGACGATTGTGGCTTAGTTTTTATATCAGAAGAGTTCTTGACTAGCCATTATAATGTATCGACAGATAAAATATATTCTCTCAATGCAAATGTCTTTGACATGTACAATTTTTCTTATATAAACAATGATAATTACCAAGGAAAATGCTCCGAGCAAGATAACAATAAACTAGATGGATCAAATGAACCAAATACAACTAATAAACTGATCAAATTATATAGATGCAAATTGTGCAATTACGTGCATAGATATTCATTTTTAGTCTTGAAACATGTTATTAAAACACACTTAAACATCTTTCATTGTCCTTTCGAATGCCCGTTTTGTTTTTTGAAATCAAAACGTTATAGTATAAAAAAACACATCAAGTTCAAGCATCCCGATGCTAACGCTAATCCTTACTTTGTATGTGAAGTGTGCGGTTATATATCTCTTCATGAAGGTTCTTTCAAAATTCACATAAGAAACCACACAAAGAAGTACAATTGTGAATATTGTAACTATACAACGTCACTATCCTCGTCCATTCATATTCATAGAAGAAAACATACAAAGCACAAACCTTATAAATGCGATTTCGAAGAATGTCATTATGAGTGCAGCCAAAAAACTTCACTGACTAGCCATCGCTTTACACATTATCCAGAAAAGTATTTACAGTCATGTGAAGTATGTGGGTTTAGAACTGTCAATAAATACATAATGAATTCCCACCTCAAGGATCACAGCAAAGGCCCAAAGATTTTCTCTTGTTTCCAATGTTCATACTCTACAAACATTAAATCTCAGTTAGTCGGACATTCAATTGTACACAAAGAAGCATCACAATGCACAATGTGCGATTTCGCTACTAAATATAAACAAATCATGAAAAAGCACATGGAATCAAAACATGGAGTAATGTTCACTAGCAAATGGCACAAAGAAAAAACAAATTTGGAGAATAATGTTGGAAATTAGCTAATTAAATTTAATAAAATTTGTGAAATAAACTTTTTTTATGCTCGCCCATTATTGTTCCCTTTATTTGAGATATCACAGTATGCATGTATTTGTATACAACTACATTTTGTAGCATTGTTAACATTTTCTGTGCAAGTGGAGAATGACAGTGAAGCAAGAATTGTATGAAATGATATCAAACCAAGAAAATATACAATATGCCCATACCTTAAAATCTTTACAGTAAAAATGCAATCAAAATCCCTCATGAATTTAGTCACAAGTTACCAATTAAACTCTGAATTCAAGATTCATCACTTTAAAAAAACAATTATTATTTTTTACATTTCATATAACAGATAATGAGTTTTTGGTACATAATGATTTTTTTAATTGGAAAATATTGTTCGATTTTGTGGTAACTTTTGATATAGAATTTTTTATTTTTATCAATAAGTTTTACAATAATGACTTAAAAATTAAATTAAAAAGGAGCATTTTTTCATGATCATTGTGAAACCTCATTTGTAGTTGAGTCATAGGATACTACTTGATTGCTTATTATTTATGCAACTTTAATACCTTATTACAAGAAGTATTAGAGAAATAAATTAGTTTTTTTTAATAAATTGTCAACGCCTGATATATTTGAAACGATAAAAAAATTCAATGAATAGTTATTATAGAGAAGTGATGTATTATTTTGATGAGATTCACACCAATTTCAAATACTAAAGAAACTATAAACACTCATTTGTTGTATGAGATAAGGTAGAAGAGGACCAAAAGCATTTCTTGTTTGAAGAATCTTCCTGACCATAGTGTATAAAGTGGAAGTCTATAAAAAATAATAATTTATCTTTTTGTGCATAATATAACAATAGAATGAAAGCGAAAATATACATTACACATTATAAATATTAAAATATACATTATAAATATTAAAAACAAAAAAAAACATTGCAGCAAAAAAGTATTGGAATAAGGAAAGGAAATCGGGATCAGGTGTTTAGGGATAAATAATCCTTCTTTAGTTTTGACTTGAAAATATGTTCAAACAAATCAATAACATAAAGAAATTGTCTTTAAAATATTGAGGTTTAAAGAGATAAGTAAAGTATCTTCTGCAGTTGAATGATGGTTTCTTTCCTGGGTTCGGGAATACTCGGGTAAATTATAGATCCTGATCCTGGGAAATTTAGTTGGGAATTCCCAGACATTGAAAAAATTTTATTTTTATTTATTTATTTTATTTTATTTATTACAAAAAGACATATTTTACATAAAAAAAAATACATAGCAAAAAAGAAATTAAAACACTTTATAATATGACTTCCTTCAAAAAGAGATATACTCGTGTTTTGAAGGGAGTTGCAACTATTTACATAATATAGAACAAAAACAAAGTATCAAAATAATCATAGGTAACAAAAAACATACTTAGAAATAGACATAGGTTAAAAAAACAACATTTAAATATCAATTACGATTTAAATATCAATTGCTATATTAAAAAAAAAACAAAAATAAAACAAGATCAAAAATTTGATGCCACAATATTTGTTAAAGTTATCAAAGGATTTTAAATAGTTTATTTAACACCTCCGGGAAACAAACTCCTAATTTGGAGTTGCTTTACAAAACTTTATTATTATCTGTGGAAGCTGGTTTCACAATCAGAGAGTGAAAGAAGTTTCTTAATGGCAGACAATTCTGCTACTAAAATTAGATGCGTTAACATGTTTAAATTCTGTTTTGTAAATAATTAGTAAACTATTTCGTAGATTTTTATTCATTTTGTATATTTTAAGTGATTAAAAAATATATGTTTATGAAAACGTTTGTTTATCTTCCCGACCAGTTAGAGCTCTGAATCTTTCAGAGTTTGTTTATTCCCGATGACGATGCATGTTAAAACTGTTGATTAATTCGTTTGATAAAACTGAATAAATTTGTGTGAACCCACTATTGCCTTTCTCTTTTGTATCTAATATTCTTCATTTCAATGTATTTTATATCTTCATTTCAATGTATCTTATATCTTCATTTCAATGTATCTTATATCTTCATTTCAATGTATCTTATATCTTCATTTCAATGTATCTTATATCTTCATTTCAATGTATCTTATATCTTCATTTCAAAAGTGCCCTCAAATTTTTTTTTATTTACTTGTTTTATTTGGTCCTTCCGTATGAACTTTAGCTGTTCGCAGCTAAAGCTGTCTTTTGAAGATAATAATGCATTTTTCGTAGATTCCTGAGAGAAACTGATATTTTTTTTGTATCGTAAAAAACCTGGAACATTTTTTACATACGTTTTTTTTTATAAATGCACACCGAGGGAAAGATAATTTCTCACAATAGTTAATCACTGATTTCTAGTGACAAAAATGTCCCTTACAATTAATGTGCCTCTCTATTTGGTTTCAAGTGACTCAAATATCTCTTGCACCACAAGACTAGAAAATTTATTTTATTTCAAATGATAAAAATCTCTAGCTTGACACTTTCCTACACCAGTAATTAACTAATTAATTAATTTTCTATTTATTACCAAATAGAAAATTATTCTAATAAACTAATATTTTATGAAAACACAAAGCGATAATTGTATTTTTATTTTACGGCCAGGGTGATTATGTTCTAGAAAATTTAGTAAAGTAGTTATAATTCTTTAACGGAAGTTAGAAATGTTTGAGATATGGGAAAATGAAACAACAAACAAAGGTAGTCATTATATTATTGTATTTGCTTTTAGTTGAAATGAAAGTATATTTTTAAAACACAGATTCCTTTTTACTGCACCATCTATTTACAAGTACAATCCCATGTTTTGATTGCATGTGTTTCTTCATAATTTGATTATACTTAGTCGTAAAATCACACATTGTGCATGGTGTCACTTCTTTGTGGACTGTCAAATGACTGACTAGATTCGCTTTAATATTTGTCAAGTACGAACATTGAACACAAGAGAACATATCTTGTCCTTTACTGTGGTCCTTGAGATGGGAATTCATTGTATATTTATTGACTGTTCTGAACCCACATATATCGCATGACTGCAAATACTTCTCTGGATAGTGGATAAAGTTATGAATAGTTAAAGATGATTTATTATTGCATCTATATTGGCATCCTTCATAATCACATTTGTACGGTTTCTGCTTTGTATGCTTTCTTCTGTGTATATTTATAGAAGTCAATAAAGAAGTTGTATAGTCACAATATTCACATTCGTATTTGGTAAAATGACTCCGAACGTGAAATTTAAAAGTCATCTTCTTAAGAGACGTATAACCGCATGCCTCACAAACAAAACAAGAACTTGTGTTGATATCCGGATGCATTGATTTGATATGTTTTTTTATTTTATAACGACTAGTCTTGAACTCACAAAACGGACATTCTAAAGGGCATTGAAAAATATTCAAATGTGTTTTGATAACATGTTTCAAAACTATGAAAGAAAACCTATTTACGTAATCACATAATTTGCAAGTGTACATTTTTACTGTATTCGCAGATGTATGTGTATCACTTATTGATATTTTTTCTTGTACATTATTTTCTGTGTATGAATACATGTCAAACACTTTGACATTCAATGAGGATATCTTACCTTTTGAGATGGTATAATGGCTAGTTAAACAGTCATCTGATACAAAAACTAATCCACAATCTTCACATTTAAATGAATTACTACTCTTCAAAAAATGAACTGTATTCATGTGACCTAGAAGTTTACCAATAGTGCAATTTTCTTCACAGATGGGACATTGAATATTCTCATATTTAAGATCTTGTAACAATTCAACTTCAACACATTTTTCTTGATGTTTAGCTTTTGTGTGGCATTCCAATAGGTCTTGGTTAAGAGTTATTAAGCCACATTTGTGACATATTTTTTTACCTCCTTGTAGTGCTTTATATATTATTGATTCCGGTTTTGTTGAAATAACTCCATTATCACCTATAGTATTAAATTTTGTATCATTCATTAATCTAACCGGTTTAATTTCATCTTTCGTCATTTTTTTTTGTTTAAAGCTCATATATTTCTGGGTGTAAACAATGTCACTTCGTAAGCTTTCGATTAGCTGAAATTCTTTTGAATGTAAATTTTTTATATGTTTTATTAAACCTTCGTGATCAGACAATATTATACCACAGGCACAACATTGTTTCTTTTCATTTTCTAGTAGATTAACTTGACTTTCCTTCACCTGTAATTTTGAAACATATTAAAATATTGTATATTCATTTATTTATTTACAAATACATGATATAAAAGGCACAAAAAAACACACATGGAATAATACACATAACAAAATAAATAATGACAAATAACACACATAATGATCAGTATATAACTAAATACATAGGAACTGGGTCATAGCAAACAAATACCTACATATAATCACTCGACTGCAAATTTTAATACTTTATCATGTAGATAGTTGATCTACAATGAGCAAAGGAAGTCTCTATAAAATTGATTGAACTGTAAATAATACAACAAAAATGTGTACATGTTTGTTTTCATACTTACAGAAAATATTTCATCATAATCAAATATGTTGTTCTTACAGTAATTATCAGAAATAATATCGTTGTGTAGTTGACCTGTGAAATTAAAGTACAATACATTTTTTTCTATATCAGTCGATCATCAAAAGTTTTACTAAACTGTAGTTAATTTCTTCAAATTTTAATTTACATCATTTGTATAAACAAACTAGGACAAGAATGATATAAAAAAATGATCTTTTGAAAACTAACCAATAGCAAAATTATCAAAATCTTTAGGTGCTGTCTTCTCTATTAATGAACATTCCTTATCATTTGCTTCAAAACCTTGGACATTTATTTGTTGTTTCTCTTTCCCTAACTTCTTCAGATTTCCTTTGTTTTCACTCTGCAACTTTTCCCGATAGCTCTTATTTTTCTTCCTGGCGTTTTGCTTTAATTTCTCTCGTTTCTCATTGGACAGCCTCTCCATGTATCTTTTTTGCTTCTCCCGCGCTCTCTTTTTTAACAGTTCCATATTTTCGTTGCTTAATTTCTCTATATATCTCTTCTGCTTTTCTCTGTCTCTTTTCTTTTGCTGTTCCCTCTTCTCATTGCTCATTCTTTCGAGGTACCTTTTTTGTTTCTCTCTTGCTCTTTTTCTCAGTATCTCTTTTCTTTCTTCACTTAAATTTTCACGGTAACACTTTAACTTTTCTTTTGTTCTTTTTTTAAATTGTTCTCTTTCATCATCACTCATTTTCTTGCTGCGATATCTCCGTTGTCTCTCTCTTGTTAGACGTCTTTTTCTTTCTAGTGGGGTCTCATTGATATGCGACTCCATAATGATGTGTACAATCATTAATACTTTTAAACTAGGTACTAAATACCAACTAGTTATTCATAGCATATTTAATGTAAAAAATAGATGAATACTGAGTGTATAAGTGTCATTGCGCATTCAATTACCTTTAAAAGTTTGCATTTTTTTATAAACATATTTCAAGATCTGAACTTCACTCCTTGTCTCATGTGTCTTGACTCCCAATAATTAATAATAATTTGTTATCAATCATTTCTCTATTTAATTAGATAGTTGGTTAGTTTACGTCTCCGGCTGGTTTAAACCCTCCCACTCCAATATGCAATATTATTTAATTAGATAAAATTGTAAGTGTTAGAATTTTTATGCTTTTATGTCACTAAAAGTTACAATAAATATACCTAAAACTTCTACATACTCAGCACGTAAATTTTAATTTGATAAATACGTAGTACATATAAATCAATATAGACACATTCATATTGATTTGAAAACTATTTCTCTTGATAATTTATTCTAAAATAAATATATAAATATCATTGATTGAGTGATTTTATTTTAATCCTCTCTGTCATAATCATGAATAAATTTGATTTATATATGTATTATATTTCGATTTTTCATAATTTGACAAACATAATCTGACAGTCAAATGTACAGATAATTTCTTTCCTTGTCTATTATCATCTATGGATCAGAGAAAAGCGTTCAGAATAAAAGTAATGAAAATTTTACTTCTAAAGTCCAATAACCTGGAAAAAGTCGTATATATAGAAGAGATATATTTGTCGTAGAGTTGCATAACCATGAAGGTATGATACTATGCATACCTAACTATAAACTTTAATTTTATAAAATTACTTTTTTGTGTATAAATATAATATGTTTATAGTTTTTTGTATGTAGGTTTTCTTTTTTTTTGTACATGTACCACATTCACCCATAATTGTTACAGATGGTTGTCTGGAAGAAATTGCCACTAGGCAATAAGCCCGCCATTTGTACTAGCAAATAAGTTATGTAGAATAAAGTATTAAAATAAATAAATAAACCTATTCTTTGTCAGTCCCACTACTTGTTTCTCTCCATTACTTTGGTTCCCCCACCGCCATAGAAAAGAGACATATTCCCATCGCTCTGCCATATCATCAGTAATGTCCTATAAATTATTTTGGACTACAGTAGAAGAATGGTATTCCATTGATGTAATAAACCAGGGTACTCAAATTTTTCCCTAATTTATTCTCTTTAAAATATATAAAAAAACAAACATTTTCACTTTGTTTATGGATGCGGCCGTGGCACAGTTGGTAAGCCGTTCGGTTTCTGTGCGGGCGTCCTGGGTTCGATTCCCAGCAGAGGAGAAATTTATTTAAATTCATTTCTCACGCAAATATTGCTTCTCTGGGCTGGAAACCTAAGAGTATATAATACCTACAGATACTGGAAACACCGGTTAGTTGGAAGAAATTGCCATACGGCAATAAACTCGCCACTTGCGCAGGGTGCAAGGAAGTGTTTTTATATTATATATGTGTTGTTGCAACAAAAATTCAAGCTACAAATAAAATTAAAGGATCCAGTAGGAATACCAATCAGAAATATTCATATTATAAACATCATATTCAATCTTAAATAAGACCACACGTTATTTATTTTACAAAGACACTTCCTTGCACCTTGGGGTGTATGACAATTTCTTCCAACTAAGTAGCATTTCAGCCCAAAGAAGCAAAATTTCAGGAACATTTGGTCAAATACAACATATTCTAATAATTTTTATTACACTAAGAAAAAAACAAAACATTTTATTACCTTTAGATAATTTATTTATTTTTTCATCAATAAATAATATACACTTATAACGATAATCTTAACTTTGTATAAACAAGTTATTTCAATTGATAGGATAAAAAAATTTAAAGATTTAACAACATATTACATTCGTACAACATAATAAAACATACATACATAGATAAATAAATTTAAATATGCAAAGTGTTTTGTTTTCGCCATCTATTTTTAATTATTATCCCGTGTTTTGTTCCCATGTGTTTTCTCATCGTCAGATTGTATTTGGTTGTAAATTCACACATTGTACACTGAGTCACTTCTTTATGCACTATGGAATGATTTACGAGATTTGCCTTAATATTAGTTGTGTAGGGACACTGCACGCAAGTGAACATGTCATGCCCCGAACTGTGATCCTTCAAATGAGATTTCATTAAATATTTATTTACAGTTCTAAAACCACATATATCGCAAAATTGTAAATACTTTTCTGGATAATGAGTAAAGTTGTGTTGTGTAAGGGAAGATTTATGATTGCATTCATACAAACATCCAGGGAAATCACATTTATATGGTTTTTGTTTTGTATGCTTTCTTCTGTGAACGTTTATTGATGTAATTAAACTTGTCGTATAGTCACAATATTCACATTCATATAGTTTTGAATGGTTTCTAACGTGATTTTTAAATGTCGTTTTATTAAGCGATGCATATCCGCACACTTCACATATTAATTGATAACTGGTATTTGTATCGGGATGCATCGACTCAAGGTGACTTTTGAAATAATCCCTGCGTTTAGTTTTAATATCACAAAACGGACATTCCAAAGGACATTCAAAAAGATGTATTTTCAAAACGTGTTTCAATAAACCAAAAGAATATTTGTGCGCATATTTACATAACTTGCATTTATATATTTTTACCCCCTTGGAGGATTTATTTGACTTATCCATCTCCGCACTCTCGTTGCCTGAAGAATCTTTTTCTTTGTCCATGTGGGAAAAATCAGTCATATCAAAATCCTTGAAGTTGATTGAATTCATTTTGCTTTTCAAGTTGACATAGTGGTATGCCAAACACACGTCTGATTTGAAAAATAATCCACAGTCATCACACCCGTGTGACGCTGTGCGTTTCACAAAATGTACATTGTTTATGTGAGTGTGGAGTCCAAACATGTTACAGTTTTCGTGACAAATAGGGCACTGAACAATTTCATCTTCCAATTTCTGTATATTTTCAACGGGTTTACCGATATGTTTAACTTTAACGTGACAATCTAGAAGTTCGTTGCTACTCAGTATCAAACCACATGTACCACAAGTTGTCTTGCCTCCCTCTAATGATTTACAAATAAGTTTTTCAGGTTCGATGAATCCTGCTCTGGGAATGAATGAAGTCTGAGGTAGCACATTATTGGCTTCGTTAGGTGAAGTTTCTTCTTTCAATGCCATTAGATTTTGAACTATAGTTACATTGTTCCACAACTTTTCAATAAACTCAAAACTCTTTGAATGAGAGTTTTTAATGTGCTCAATCAAAAATTCTTCTTTTGAGAGTATTAAACCACAGCCGCAACATTGTCTTTTTTCTCTTTCGAAAATATCACCACACAATGCTTCATCTTCCATCTCTGACTCCTGCAAAAGCAACAAAACATATTAAACAAATTACAATTTAAGTACATCTACTCCCTACAGCCATTGGATAATCCTAAATGGACTAAGAGGGCACTAAACCTGCAGGCTCCAAGAAAAAAAATCTAAATTGATACATTTCTGGGCCATTCTTAACACTTTGGCTAAGCATAATCTTCATCATACATAAATATTGATTGTCTAACTGTCGATTTGTTCGAGAGACTTTATTTCTCTTAACATATTGACAAAGTTTCAAGCCAAGATACGCGAGATTTGTATGCCAGGTCTATATTTTTCACGGTTTTTTCAACTTTCAAGTCAAAAAAACACCAACAAAGAGGCTTCGCAGCATATATGTTGTATATGGATTTACTCAGAATTCGGAGTAGAACATTTAGTGTGTCTGTGTGTGTGTCCCCCTTATAACTTTTGATCCACTCAATGCACAGAACCCAAAATTTCAGATTATATAAATAGTTACTACAAAAAGGAGTCTTCCTCCGAGCCACAACATAGAGTGGCGTATGAGGAAGTCACTAAACAGACTGAGGACGGGCATTGGGAGAACGTTGGATAACTTGTCTACATGGGGCTTCCTGCAACAGGAAATACCAATGACATGTGAGTGTAGAGAGCAGCAGACCACCGCACATCTATGCAGCTGCCCCTCAAGTTCAGTCAACTGCACCATGCATGATCTTATGGTGGGCAATGATTGTGCTATCGATGTTGCTAGGCACTGGCAGAATATTGTATAAATGTGTTGCTGACACGATAGAAGAAGAAGAAGGACTACAAAACTTTTTATACTCAGAATTTTGAATTTTTATTTCAGTCAGCGGTTATCAACTTTTTAAATTTTTACTTTATTTTTCCATATATCTCAAAAACCATATAAGCTAGAACCCTGAAAATTGGTATGAATATAGACAAATGCAAAATCTCAAATTTGTTTTTTCGAAAAAATTCCAGAGTTTCTCAAACATTTTTTATTAAGAAAAAAAAAATTTATGATAAATTTATGTGTTTAACTGCCTATATTTTCATTTTTTTTTTAAATATCGAAAAAAAGACGAAACACCCCAACTAGATAATTTAATTTGCTTTAAAAAATATTAACATTGTAGTAGTACATCTCAAACTTTGATACTCAATCTCCAATAGTTTGATACTCAATCTCCAACATACATATATACATACATACCATCATGGCTGTTTTCATATTCTGGGGAGAAAAACAGACTGACCTCCATACTATCCTATCCTGACATATATACCTACATGTTTTATATAGAAAACAAAATATCTCAAGATATTTATTAATTTGTCTTTAAGTGTTTATAGTTTGGTACGTATTCTTCAATTATATATACTATTGACATTGACAGTTGGATCTCAAGTGTTACATGCAACTAGTTATATAAATAAAAATAAAGGGGGATTGTTTATTAACTCCACAAAATTTTAATTTGATTGACTAGATAAATTAAACATTCTAAATTCAACTGTTTTTAAATTAGAAATTAAAATCAATCCTAGTAAATTATTATTTATGCTTACACTAAGTTGTCCATCACTTTTGAATCCTTTGAATTGACCATCAATAAAACTCTCATCAATACCTGAAAATAATTTTAATATAATCTGATAAATTAGATAGTAAGAAATATATTTTTAAAACAGGTATACATATATCCTTTTACATTCCTTGCCACTGAGTTAAATCGAAAACACTTTTAACAATATCGCCAAACGCTATTTTTTTTGTATGGGATTTGAGTTTGTTATTGTAGAAAAAAATTCTACAACAAACATCAAATCCCATACAAAAAAAATGGTGTTTGGCGATATTGTTAAGCGTTTTCAACTTGGCTCAGGCCCCATAAATGAAATAAAAGCTAGAACTTTCATAAGGCAAGATTCAAACCAAGGTCTTTTCTTGATTACCAATTGAGTGCACTAGCTGTTGTGCCACCAAACTATGCAATTCAAATCAAAATTGCATTGTGGTTTATCATCATCAGCCTGTGTTTGTCCGCTGCAAGACATAGGTCTTAGTAAAAATAACTCTCCTACTTAATAAAAATAAATATAATTTCTACTGTTAACATTCTAGGTAACGAAAAAAAAATATTGTGTTACAAATTACATTATTTTGAAAATAGATAATCATAAAAAATACTATTTTTATAAATTCAAAAAAAAAAATTAAGAATGCATAAGTTACAGCTGTGTAAAATAACTATTCAAACCTACACATTACACTGTCATTGTTTAAATAGATAATATAGAATGATAATTACCTACAAGAGCATCTTCTGGTTGGTTTTCAAAGAGTTTCAAGACTTCTGTAATTTTCCCAATGTCGTCTGTTTGAGTCTCATTTATATTGTCCAACTGCTCTTCTAATTTTTCAGAATAAATTTTCTGTTGTGCTTTTGCTAACCTAATTAAATAATCATTTTTATTAATACTAGACCTTTGATAACTGTTCTGTTGTTCTTTTGCAAACCTCTTGAATAATTCTTGCTTTTGATTATTTATTTTTTCCCGATAGAGTATTTTTTGTTCTCTGGCTAGTCTATTGAGTAATTCTTTTTTCTCTTGACTCATCCTTTCGCGATACTTTTTCTTTTGTTCCCTCGCAATCCTCTTGAGTTCTTCCTTCTTTTCGAGGCTCAACCGTTCCCTATACCTCTTTTGTTGTTCCCTAGCTTTTTTCTTCAATTTTTCCTTTTCTTCCGGACTCAAATTTTGTCTATATTTCTTAATTTGTTCTCTTATCACTTTTTTGCGCTCTTCGTCGTTTTCATATTTTACTTTTTCACGAGCCTTTTTCATTTTCTCCCTAGATAACTTCTTGACTTCTTTCCTATCTTCAGTAAAGTTTTCACAATACTTTTTCTGGTGTTTCTTCACCTTTTCCTTTACTAATTGTTTCTTTTCATCGCGTGTACTGTTCCAATACTTTTTAGAATGCGCTTTTTTGGCTATTTTTTTAAGTTCTTCGTCGCTCTCACTCACAATCTTGTTACGATTCTTTTTCATTCTCTCCTTAGCCAGTGTTTTTATGTGTTCCTTCTTTTCATTGGTTAGTCTTTCTCTATACCTCTTTTGACGCTCTCTCGCTTTTTTCTTGAGCTGTTCCTTCTTTATACTACTCAAGGTATCTGATGAGTTGTCATCTTCATCCTTCACTATAATTTGAGAATTTTCATTTTCACTTTTGACTTCCTGTTCATTTTCACTCTTTATTTCTTCATCCTCATTTTTAATCTCATTTTCTTTATCGTTTTTCATCCTCAAGCACGGTTATAAATATATTTTATGGCAACTATTCAAATTGTGAAATAATTTACACTATTAATAATAATTAACAGTAAATTATATTCAAACGCTGATGAACTAAATTTCACTTAGATGTTACAAAAAAAAACTTGTTAAGATTTAAAATCTTTGAGCTGACAACATAAAATTTCTCATTAAATAAAAGATAATCAAATTGTTTTGTTTCTATACTATTTTAACTATAAGGTATATTATAAAAAAAAACAAAGTTTTTCAGATTAAATTCATAGATGTTGATTTATTATTGGAGTAATGAAAATGATTATCAAATTAAATTATGGATTAAAAAAATATTAATAATTTAATCCTAATTGCAGAATTAAAAATCTAACATTCCAATAAGTATTCAAACCGTATTTTTGTGAAAAACTGTATTTTTGTGAAACACCATATTTTTTACACAAATTATTATTAACCCCAGCAATATGTACTATATACGTTTGTTCTGGATTATAACTGCGCATTTCAGGAGATTTGAGAAAATCTATTAGTGAAAAAAAATCAATTGCTTATACTCTTTTCAAACCACTTTACATTCACATTTATTGTCGTAAATAAGATCATTCGTGTTTATGATACAAAGGTTTTTTTTTTTCTTATTTATACTAAGAGAACTTTTGACTGAAAAATTATGTAGTTAATTAATTTAATTATTGCACTCATTTACTGTATATTATATATATTCCGTGGTTTGTAAACAATTAATATAAAAAAGTAATTTATCAAAATTTATCAGAAATAAGTATACGCAATCAACATTGACAGTGACAGTTTTGATATACGATGACCATAGATAATCTCAACCAGTGAACCATAGGCAAATAGAAAGAAATAATAATCGAATAATGTAAAATATTTACCATAATCAGGTAGCCAAAATAAATAAATTTTATCAATATTGATATAATGTCCGAAATATGTTGATTTCACGCTATAAATTTTTATTTTAATAACTTTAATAGCACCAAAAAATGAAATAGTACTAAAATTTTGTGCTAGTGGATTCTGTGGTACAAACTTGTCCTTATCTTTAAAAAAGGTTGTATTGTCTCATTTCATTCCTGTCCGTATTCCTCATTCGTTCTTCACATGTGGCAAAGCCATCTCATTGTATTAATTTTCATTCTATTGATGACATCTTTCTTTATTTTATATTCTTTCCTAATTTCTTAATCTATCATACATCATCTTGTTACATATTATTCTCAGCAATCTTATTTCAACTGCATTTATTCTGCTTTCATACGTATTCTGCCATGTCCACGTTTCACTTGCATACATCTGAGTTGAGATTACAAATGCAATGTGAGTGGCAACTTTGATTTGTAGGGATCATCCATTTCGCAAACATCCCTCATATACCATTTTTACCAAACTCTTCTCATCTTCCATATAATCTGCCAGTAGTGCCTTATCGTCAGCATACATCAGTTCGCTTAATTTTAGTTCAGACCAATACCTGTATTCTTCAATTCACTCACACAAGTCAATGTATATGTTGAACAGCCAAGGTAAAAGTACACATTCCTGCCTTACCCCTCTATTTATAGAAAACCACAATGTCCATGAGAATGGCCTTACTATCTTCATAGAGGGAAGCATTTGCATGGGTCACTCACTCCATACACTGTACATTCCAAAATCTCTCAAACAACTTTGTCATAGGCTTTTCCAAGGTTAATGAATGTGCAGAAAATCTTAATTTCATAATCCCTCTGTGTGATTTTCATAGTATACAATATAATATGACTCACAGTGATTCTACAATAAAGATTGGTTCAAACAAAATTAAATGTATATTCGAAATCTCAAAGTACAGAACCTGTTTATGGAGAAATAATTTTTATTATAAACAACATATTTATATAGATAGTATAATATATTTGAAATAATAAATATAAATTTCATTCAATAATGTAAATATATTGACTTATTTCGTAGGATAGGGGGATGGTTTGCACAGATGCACACCAAGCAAAAAAACACAAATTTGCACTCTGTGCAGTCCATGTAATCTTATTTACAGATAACTATTCATGATAAAAAAAAACAGTTCATAATAAATTCTTTGTAATTAAAGTGATAAAATTTTGTACCTACACTTACTTTTTACACTTACATAATTTAACTCCTTATCTCCAAGCAAAAAAGAGATTCATCCATATCACAGTTGTAATAATTTTTATTTTCCTCTCACCGTTCCTTCTTTTAAATATGTTTTTTTCATTATATTATTTTATTTTTCTCATAAAATTGCATTTTTTATTGACTTTCGATAGATTGCCCTTTTCTTAATGTATTGAAAGCTAAGAGTTATTTTTTAATATGCTTATTCTTGTAAAAATAATATAGTACATTTTTAAAAGTCTATGATTTTGTTTTTTCTCCATTTATTTTTGAAAACAATACCATGTTTTCTTCCCATATGCTTTCTCATGGTGAGGTTATATTTTGTTTTAAAATCACACATTGTACACTGAGTTACATCTTTATGCACAATAGAATGATTTACTAGATTCGCTTTGATATTTGTTGAGTAAGGACACAGCATACAAGAAAATAAATTGTTTCCCAAATTATGATCTTTGAGGTGGGAGTTCATTAGATATTTGTTCACCGTTCTGAAACCGCATATATCGCAAAACTGTAAATACTTATCTGGATAATGAGTGAAACTATGGGTCGTTAAAGAAGATTTTTGACTACATTCGTATTTACAGTCTTCAAAATCACACTTGTACGGCTTTTGTTTGGTATGCTTTCTTCTGTGGACATTTATGGAACTTGATAAACATGTTGAATAGTCACAATATTCACATTCATACTTTTTTGTATGATTTCTGATGTGGCTTTTAAATGTTATTTTATTTAATGTGACATATCCACACATTTCACATATAAACTGAGCGTTTGTGTTTGTATCGGGATGCATAGATTCAATGTGGTTTCTAAAATTATCACGTCGTTTTGTTTTAAAATCACAAAATGGACACTCCAGTGGACATTCAAAGAGATGCGTCTTGAGGGTGTGCTTCAACAGCACAAATGAATATTTATGCACATAACTACATAACTTACATTTATAAACTTTGACCGGTTTGTAAGTTGATTTATCCATCTCCGGACTTTCATTGTCAGAGCTTTCCTTTTCTTTATCAACATGGGAATATTCACAAACATCAAAGTCTTTAAAGTTAAGAGTTTTCATTTTAAATTTTAAGTTTACATAGTGATCGGCTAAACATTTGTCCGATTTATAAACCAATCCACACTCATCACATTCAAAAGACACACTACGCTTTATAAAATGAATATTATTTATGTGAGTGTGAAGACCGAATATATTACAAATTTCGTCACAAATGGGGCAATGGACATCTTCATCTTCCTGTGTTAGCATTTTTTCAACATCACTTATGTGCTTAGCCTTTGTGTGACAATTCAGATGCTCCGGAGAGCTTAAAATCAAACCACATTGTCCACATATTGTTTTACCCCCTTGCAGAGATTTACAAATAATCATTTCAGGTTCGATAGGATCAGTTTTACCATCCATATTTATTGAACCATTTGGTGAAATCTTATTTTTGTCTCTCATCAAATTGGTTGTACCTTTATCACCCATCATTCTTTGAACGATATTAACATTTATCCGGAGCTGTCTGATAATTTCATAATCTATAGAATGAATGTTTTTAATGTGTTCAATTAAACTCTCCTCGTTTGATAATATCAAACCACAACCACAGCACTGGGTTTTTTCATCTAAAACTTCATTAACAAATTGATCATCTGCATCGGCCAACTGGGTACTAGTGTCGCAAGTATGCTCAGAAATATTATTTGATATGAAGTTGCAGTTATTCTGTAAAAAACAAAATCAATGTTTGATAATGTTGATAGAAATACTTCTTAACATACTAATTGACTTATTGATATTATTGGAAACATTAGTTAATGCAGTGATTTTAACATAGCATAACAATACAAACTTATTAAAAACATAGATTAAATAGAAATTAGGGTAACGCTATATTGAAATAATAATGTGATAGGAATATATTCTATTAATTAGATATTGAGCAGTCTTATTTGTATATTTGAAAAAAAAAACTTTATATTATGAATTATTATAAAGGCATTAAATATGTTAAAATAAATAAAACACAACTTTGTTTATACAAATGTTTATTATTTAGTATACTTTGTATCCCCCTGAGGAAGGGAACTTGGTTCCCGTAACATATAGAGGGAATTTATTCTTGTATAACAGAATAAAAACTTAAGTGGTTTACACAAAGTTGTGTTTTATTTATTTTAATTAAATATGTCCCCACAAAGTAAAAATTTGTGCGTAGAAAAAAAACATGTTTTGAATTATGATTTTTACAAATATGGAACCCAACCATTTTTTTTATAGATTAATTAAATTTTAGATATTATATTATTATTGAAAGATACATAATATAAAATGTAAATGAACAATACTTACTAGAGGTAGGTCTATATTGCTGTTACTTCCTAAACAATCCCATTTGTTTTCAACGACAAATTGATCTGTAGAAATAAAAAAATTAAAAGCCATACAAAAGTATTTCTACAATTTGGAACAGTAGGCGTAAATAAGGAACAGCATGCTAAATAAAAGTAGAGAATTACCTGTAAGAGCAAGTTGACAAATATTTATTTATTTGTAACTCTCTATACACTGGCAGGCTTATTGCCAAATGGCAATTTCTTCCAACCAACCAGAGTTGATATTAAATACAAACTGTGTTTACTATTGAAATAAGGTAATCACATGACAGAAATAAAAAGAAAATAAAGATTACAGAAGAAAAGCTAAAATTAAAAAAAAACAAAAATGATGAATATAAGAACAGTTCGTAGTAATGATAAGAAAGCAAAAGGGATAAGGAGTAGAAGAGGAGAGAGAGAAGAAATCAGGTACTACCAGAAAGATTTAAAAAAAAAATGAATATGTTCTTGTAACATCCCCATACATTCACTAAATTAAGCCGAAATGCTTGTGCGATAGGTGAATGAAATCGGTCTTGGCAGGATTCAAACTCACGATCACTGGATTACAAACCCAGCAATTGAAACCTTGAACGGTGCGTTTTTGCATTTTATTTTGATCTATTAAATAATTTACAATTTACACATTGATCTGCTAATTCTTTTGAGGTAGTGCATAATGGTAATAATAATAATTTATTTGTAGTACATAATAAATCAGCCATCGCCTTAAAAAAATAATATGTAATTACCGTTCAATATGTAGTTCTCTTCTTTAGTTTTGCTTTGAACTGTATGTTCAATCGCTGAAACACAAGTTGTTGGATGATTCTCATTACTACATTGAAGGTTATTTTTCTCTATTTCTCTTGACAGTCTGCTCAATTGTTTTTTCTGTGCAAAAATTAAATTATCACGGTATATTTTCTGTGTTTCTCTAGAAATTCTCTTTAATCGTTCTTTCTTTTCGATGCTCAATTGTTGACGGTAAATCTTTTGTTTCTCCCTAGCTAACCTTTTGAGCTGTTCTTTTCTTTCCTGGCTCAATTTATCCCGATATATTTTTTGTTGTTCTCTAGCTAATCTCTTTATTTGTTCTTTCTTTTCGATGCTTAATTTTTCACGGTACTTCTTCTGATGTTCCCTAGCGGATCTTTTCAGTTGATCTTTCTTATCATTACTCAATCTCTCTCTGTAAAGTTTCTGTTGCTCCCTCGCTTTTTTCCTCAACTCTTCTTTCTTTTCGGTGCTCAAATTTTCTCGATATTTTTTAACTTGTTCCCTCACTAGTCTTTTCAACTTGTCTTCGTTTTCATTTTTCTTTTTTTCACGAAACCTTTGCAATCTCGCTCGTGCTTTTCTTCTCTGTTCTTCTTTTTTTTCATCGCCGAACTTATCATTATGGTCATTTATTTTCTTTTTGAATTTCTTATAATTGTTTTTCATCTTAGGTAAATTGTTTACCTCTTCACTTTTGTTTTCCATATTAAATTAGATCATAAATTTTAATCATACAAATATTTATTTCACAAAATAAAATTGAGATTCAATTTAATTTTTGTGTTTGTATAAATTTTGCATTGACTATTATTATATCAAAACATTCACAGAATCCGCCTCTATTGGTGGCTGTGCCTTATTAAAATTTAAAAAAAATCATTTAAAAAAAAAGAGATTCTGCTTCACTAAAAAATAAGTTCTGAATAACTGTAAATTTGTGAGGTTATAATATAATGAACAAGTTATAGTTAAAAAACCATTTACACTCATATATTTAATTTCTTATCCTTACTCGTCTGGAATTGAGCCTGAGATCGAGAATAGCATTTTCATATCCTTATGAATATTTGTCGAAATATTCAAGTGGTTGTAAGCATAAAATATAATTTGCATCTAATTACAAAGCAAAAAAAGAAAAACTGTGAAAATCTATAATATATAAACATTATGATATTATATTATATGATTATAATAATCAAATATTTAGGTAGTACGAAATTAATATCCTCAAAATGACAAAATATGACATGTTTTTATTTTGACTTTCTATGATTTTGACATTGACATTGACAGCAGCAAAGTTGTTGTTTTGTTTCTTCTTCTTCTTTAATCTTATTTATTTATTTAATTAAATGGCACTTGTAACCTCAAATGAAGGAACATTGGCCAGAGTCAAGTTTGTTACAAAATCGTGCATTTTTTAATCACAATAAAATAAACAACAAATTATAAAATATGTGGGAAACCAAAAAAAAAATATTAATAATTAATACTGAAATTAAAAATTTAAAAAGTTGTGAAAAAAGTTTTGTTTTTAAATGGGAAGTAGAAAATGAAATCACAATTTGATGTTATTCTGTCTGATAAATTTTGTAAGAACATTAAGTATTTGAAATTTATTAAGGCTGAGTAAGGAGGTGATATTATGAGGAGGAAATATTTTAAATTTAATCAGATGTGTTAAAGATATTGGGAACTTAGATGTAGGGCAATTGAAAAAGATGTGATCCAAGCTGCCTTCTTCTTGGCCACATTGACAAAGAGATGAGTTCTTAATACCCAACCTTGCTAGGTGAGAAGGGGAACAGCAGTGTCCGAATCTCAATCGGCATATGACGGAAGATTCATGTCTGCTACAACGAAATTTGGAAAACCATGGTTTGATGGGGATAAATTTTTGAATCGATGCATATCTTGAACCTTTTGAAATTGAAGATAAATTATAGTGTGTATTCCATTCATTCAACATATAAGAATGAACAAGAGGAAGGATGTCATGAATCAAATTAAATTTGTATCTGTGAGGATCACCCGATGAAATAGCAAATCTAGCTAAATTATCAGCTCTCTCATTACCAATAATGCCACGGTGACCCGGAATCCAGGCAATAGCTATTTCGAGATCTTTTTTTTTCATATCAAAAATAATATTTTTAATATGCAATGACAGCCAATTGGCAGGGGAATCAAAAGGATTTTGTGAAATTGATTGTATAGAGCTTAGGGAATCAGAAAGAATCAACGTTTTCTTAAATTTAAATTGTTTAGCCATTTCAATTGCTTCGATAATGCCAATACATTCACCAGTAAAAACTGTAGAATAAGGAGGTAGTTGAATTAGTCTTGAGATCTGGATAGAGGGACAGTATACTGAAACACCAACATGCTCATTATCACTAATTTTGGAAGCATCGGTAAAGATAAGAGTCCAATCATTCCATTTATTGTTGATTATACTTCGAAAGGCTGATTCACATTGAGAACTATTTTTGAAAATACCCAATGACTGGATTGTAAAAGGAGTAAATGTTATGACATCAAAAGGGGTGGAGAAAATTGGAAGTATATGGAATTGTTGAATGGGTACATTGTGATTGTTGAATTTCCGGAAACTTTGAACCAAATGTGGAACGTTTTTATTTTTCCAATAAGGAGATGTTCTAATAATATTGGAAAGGAGATTAAGTTTATCAATTAGAGGATGAGTGGAAGTCATGGCTGATTTATAATAATATCTATCTGATAATAATTGTCTGCGGATAATGAGAGGAGCATCCACACATTCAACTTGAAGAGCATTAGTGGGAGTGGACTTCATAGCTCCAGATATTAGCCTAAGGGATTGATATTGAAGCAAATCAATTTTTTGTTGAAGATACTTGCTAGAAATATTAAATAGGAAAGATCCATAATCTAGGTGGCTTCTTACAATTGCATTGTATAAAAGTTTGACAGAGAGAGGATGAGCACCCCACCATACTCCTGTTACCGCTCGAAGAATGTTTATGTTTTTTTGACAGGTAGAAGATAATTTTTCAACATGAGGTTTCCATGTTAATTTTGAGTCTAGCACAATGCCTAGGTATTTATAAGTTAAAGAGGATGGAATGAGGACATGATTATATTTTATAAAAATAGAAGGGGGGTGTCGTTTTCTGGTAAACAAAACAACAGAACTCTTTGAAGGAGAAATCTCTAAACCATGATTTGAAAGCCATTTTTCGAGATTTATCATCGCATTATTTAGGAGGATAGTACCGGGAGAAATTAATGAATTAATAACATAAATAAGAAGGTCATCTGCATATTGAAGGATATGAGTATCAAGAGGTAAAATATTAGAGAGATCAGCAACATAAATATTGTATAGAAGAGGACTAAGAACAGATCCTTGAGGAATTCCTCTCCAAGTTAGTCTGGAATAAGTCATTCCATCAACGTGAACAGAAATAGTTCGTTCAGACATTATGTTAAAAATAAAATGAGTTAATTTTGAAGGGAATTTCATCTGAAGCATTTTTTGTTTCAAAATAGATAAAATGACATTATCGTAAGCAGAAGTGATATCTAAGAAAACAGCTATAACAGAAGATTGCCGAGAAAAGGCGAGATGAACGTCTGTTGTAAATATACTGAGGTTATCCATAGAATTTTTGGACTTTCGAAAACCGAATTGGGAAACATCTAAAATCCCTTCACTCTCGCAAAACCATTCTAATCTGTTTTTAACCAAATGTTCTGTAATTTTTGCTAATGCTGGTGATAGTGCGATCGGTCTATATGAATCACCAATACATGGATCTTTACTGGGTTTCAGAATTGGAATTATTATATAATTTTTCCAAGAGCAAGGAATTCGACCAGTATTAAACATGATATTTACCATAGCTAAAAAATATGTTAGAGTATGCGGTAATGCTTTACTCAAGAATGAATAAGGGACACCATCAACACCTGGGGAACAGTCTTTAACTTTATTGAGGACCATATTAAGTTCCTCTAAAGAAAATGGTGAATCAAGATGATGCTCAAAAGAATTAAGTAGGTATGTATATGGTAAATCTACAAAATTGGGAGCTGAGGGAGGAGAGATTTTATTTAAGAATGAATTTATCCAAGGTCCAATAAAGTTATTACGCCTTTTTGAGGAAAATACAGAACGGAATTTTCTTATATTTTCCCAAACTTTAGACGAAGGAGTGTCTGGAGAGAGAGATTGACAAAAAGATTTCCATCCTTGACGCTTTTTTTTTAATAATAGTCTTTTAGTCTGCGCTTGAATTTTCCGGACAAGAATAAAATTGGATTCAGACATATTTGATGAATAAGATTTCATAGCTTCTTTACGTTTATGTATTGCTTCACAGCATTCTTCATCCCACCATGGTGGAGATGGAATTTTACGAGGGATAATGTTTTTGAGGGGGATCCAGGTTTCAGCTGATTGAATCATAGCTTTTATAAGACGGTCATATGCAGAATGAATGTTAGATATTGAGGGCCATTCAAAAGTTTTAATTATCTTGTCGAGCATTACAGAATATTCATTCCATTGAGCTTTTTCAATATTAAATTTATTTGAATTGAATAATCGAGTTGAACTGGTATTTGGGAATTTTATAGATTTAGGGAAAGAGAGAATGATGGGAAAGTGATCACTACCATGAGAATCTTGCAAAATATTCCATGTAAGTGAAG
Source organism: Molanna angustata (assembly GCA_963576475.1). Classification (NCBI taxonomy): domain Eukaryota; kingdom Metazoa; phylum Arthropoda; class Insecta; order Trichoptera; family Molannidae; genus Molanna; species Molanna angustata. The sequence goes on from OY754982.1 coordinate 25,937,375, forward strand.
GAGCAAGGGAGGGGGAACATATCGATAAGTCAATTGCACTAATGTTTTGCATTGGTGGAGAAAACCGGGTAGGAGAACCGTTGTTTAAAATGCAAAGGTTCTGTTCATCGAGTAAATTGTATAATTTTCTTCCAAAATGACAGGTTCTGGAAGAGCCCCAAAGAGTGTGATGCATATTCAAATCTCCTAGAATTAAAATAGGAGGAGGAATGGATTCAATTATATCTTTGAGTTGATCAATGATGAAGTCGGAAGGCCTAGAAATATATACTGATAAAAAGGAAATGTCATTAATACGAGCTGCAACTACATTTAAGTCGAAAATTCGAATACCAGGAATTGGTAATTGAGAAAACCGTTGAGATGGATGTACAAGGAGGGCAGAACCACCTTTACCATCGACCCTGTCATCACGTAAGCATGAGTATCCTAATAGATGGAAATGCGACTCTGGTTTGATCCAGGTCTCAGAAAGAGCAACAACAAATGGAGAGAAATCTTTTAGTAAAAGTTGAAGTTCGGCTTTATTGGCAATTACACTACGTGTATTCCATTGAAGTATATTAAAATTACATTGATGAGCCATTATTAAAATATAAATATAATATTATATAAAACATGTTAAATTGTATATCTTTAAAAAAAAAAACAATAGAAAAAATTAGATTAATAAAACATGATTAAATTAGATTCAAGTTAGCTAGGGGATGTCATTATGAGAAGTATTCGGCAAATTGCCATCAATATATTTTTTTAAAAGTGAAGTTTGATTGAGTATAAGTGGAGCAGCGTTGGGCGGTATGGTTGATGAATTATCGAGTAATTTTGTAATAAGCAAAAATAAATTATTGAGAATTCCAGTTATGTCATTGTCTTTTTGAATAATACAACTAGGTTCAGAATTAACTTTGGCATAGCCACAACCATCTGAGAGATTGGAGTTGGGTTTCCACGAGAGATTCTCAATTTCCTTCCTTTCTGACGGTGTGATGTGGGGTTGAAATCTTGGCAGGCTTTTTTTTAAGTGGTGGGTTTTGCTGTACTGAAAATGACTCGATAAGTTGGATTCCATATGGGAGGCCTGAAGAGTGGGCGATTTGATTTCACCGTGTGATAGAACATCTTCAAAGGTTCTTTTTGTCGGAGGTAGTTGTTTGGATGCTTCTAAATATGAAAAATTTTGTTCTGACATAATTCTTTTTATATTGTCCTGCCTGGCATATTCTGGACAGTTGCGGTTAACTGCAGAATGATGACCTGAACAGTTTAAACACTTTTGGTTGATTATTGGAGTAGTACATGATTCACCGGTATGAGTTTGTCCACACTTAAAACATCGCGGTGAAGATCTGCATAATGTTTTTGTATGACCAAATCTGCAGCAGTTAAAGCATTGAATTGTAGGATATTGATATTTTTCCACAATCAAAGAGGTGTAAAACGAATATACCCTTGTTGGTAGTATTTGTCCGTCAAATGTTACGACAACAGTCTGAGTGGGAACCCATTGGACTCCTTCAGGGGTTGTAGATTTGCGATTAAGACGGCGTGCTTTAATCACATTACCACAACCGCTTGGGACTTCAATATTTTTGCAAATGTCATCAACTGTCCAATCTGTGGGAATACCTCTTACAAGACCCATTCGACAAACCATGAAACTAGGGATGAAAGCTTTGTAGCAATTTTCCAATAAAAATTTAGAACATAAAAAATCGTTAGCAGCCAGAAAATTTTTGAAAGATATTGAAATTTTGTTTCGGCCTATTAATTTCACACCTTCTTTCGGAATAATGTCAGCAATCGAATATTTCTTTAATGTCTTTCCAAAAGATATCGGATTAATAGAAGCACCCAGAGAGGAATCTATTTTTTGAACGTGTATAATAAATGGTCCAATGTCTTCTTTATTATAAAGGCGACTAATAATTGATGTTGGATTGCCGGATTGAGTCGAGATTGGATCTAGAGAAATATGTGAGTAAACATTAGGAGTAATCTTGATTGGTAATTCAGGGTCACTGTCAGATCTATGAGCCCTCATTCGTTTTTTCTTTAGTTTCCGTGTAGAATGAATCTCCAAAAAACTGTTTGGAACAGGGATGTCTTCATCAGTTACCGCAGAAGTGTACGTATCATTATCAAGAGATGATACTGTAGCAGGGTCAGGTGGTTTTGGATTTGGCCTAAAGGCCATTTTTGAATGGAGTAAACTTTAACTAAATGGTAAAATCAAGTTCGAAAAATAAGAATAAATTAAAAAATTCAACAAAATATAATCACTTTGCCACAAAATACAACAAAAAAAATCAGAGCAAAAAAAAAAAACAACCACTTGACAGATCAATCAAAGAGAAAAAAACTTCTTTAATCTTGGTATTAACTGAAATAAAATTAGAATGAGCTATTTAATTTTTTTATTTATAAATCTTACATTTTACAAGAATCGTTATATCGATTGGTATTGGTGGATAGACAGAATAATAATTATCGTCATTGCTGAAAATTTTATTCAAACAAAAACACAGGACGGAAAACTATCATTTAATTATAAATGAAAAAAAAACATTTAATCTTCCATGTAAATGGGTGGACCTGAAAGTAAATTATTTGCTATTCTAAAATCACTACTCTTATAAATAACATTCTGTAGCCGCCCGAGAGGCTCTAGTTTGACTTTATAAATTGATATTGCCTGTAACTCATTTTGTATTTTCAAGAAAAAACTAAAGAATGAATATTTATCCCTAAACACCTGCTCCCAATTTTTTGTTTTATTATTTGATCCTAATCTTAGTTTAATGTGTATTTTATTTCTTTTTTTACTTTCATTCTTTTGGTTGCACAATGTACATGTTGTATAATTTTGTCATACCTACTTTGTAATCTGGTTGGTTGGAAGAATTTGCCTAATGACAACAAGCCTGCCAAAGTGTATATATTGTGCACAAAAGATAAATAAATTATAAAACAAACAGAAAACTGGAACCTCGCAAGCAACTTTCAGAAAACATCAGAGGCACGAACCAACTCACCAATCCGCAGTGTCGCTGGGTAGAAAACTAAAACTACAGGAGTCTGTTTAGTGGCTTTTACTTGAGGCTTAGTTTGAACACAATGGGCATTTTTTAAGCACATTTAAAAGGCTTAGGGACCTGTAATAAACCATTCCTAGTTTTAACTATAGAAATACATTAAGTTTAAGTACAATAATAGATTTTGGGTTACTTTATCATAATCCATGACAATATTTCAATCACAAACATATGTGAATATCAAGATCAATGTAAAATGCTAGTCAGTGTTGTCGCTCCTCTTCCTCAGCCAAGTATCTCAAACAAAAAAATCATTCCTCGATAAAATAAACATGGTGTTAGTATCATAGCTTCATGCATGATTTACTAATTTTTTTGTTGATGTTGCATTTTTTTGTCATAAAAGAATTAATATATCCTCTGTTCAAGTAGCTATAAATATATTTCTTAAAATAAAGAAATGCTTGTTATTTATGCTGATAAATTTAGTGAAGGCAGGATTAAAAAAAAAATGCCCACTCGTCCAGTACACTAACCAATTTTTTTATGACTCATCTTTTTTTAGGTAGGGGACGCCAGCTATTAGGATTTGGGTCCATTTTACTCTTCCGAAGAAGCGCACTACGTAGTGTTGGCAATCTAGAAAAGAGTTTATTAATTCGGATTTTAAAAAGACTCGGGTTGTATGAAGGTGGAAACACAGAATTCGGAAGATCGTTCCACAGTCGGGCTGCTGTATTAATAAAGGAGTTCGAGAAGCGACTTGTTCAAGAGCTCAATACTACATAATTATAATCAAAGTAGGTATTTCTAGAGCTCAATACTACATAATTATAATCAAAGTAGGTATTTTTTTTTTTAAGGCAATTCACCCTGTAAAGAGTGCTATGTGCCAAAGTAGGTATTTCATATTATATCTAATATATTCATAAACTAGATAACTTACTATAATATTTTGAATATTATTTGAAAGAAAACCTTCATAATTTTATTTGACAAAATCCAAGTTAATATGAAATTGCAGGTTATATAAAAAAATTTAGTATCAATCATAGAATTATAATGTACAGAAGCCGCGTGTAGTACAAATTTCGAATTCAAATGTATGCCAAGTTTTTTTACATGTGTGTGTGAGGCGGTAGATCGGTTGGTCTACGTTTTATGTAGGTGTGCGTATCGGTGGGTGTACGTATACTAGAAATTCGTCTGTTTCCTCGTAGTTTTAGTTGGCATATATTCATTGCGCTGACTAGGTATCTGTATCATATATAATCTAAGGTATCAATAAATTGTAAAATAAAATGTTAGGTATTTTGTTTTCTTTGACACTATATTTTTGCCAAGACTACTTAGCGTAATTATTGGTAGGTATGTAATATTGAAGTATGTATGTAGATTAAAAAAATAAAATTCAGTAAAAAATATAAATGTATTTCAATACAAAATAAATAAACAACTAAAACAACAATTACAAATAAATTATATATTATATTCTCAAAGTAAACAGCGAGTTAATTTATTTATGGTCTTCTTCTACAAAATAATTAAAAATATGTTTTGGACATGTATGTCTTATAAAAGTAATACCACTTGGTGGTTTTGAAACTGCTATAGACCGTTCATTTTAGTATTGTATCTATATGTTGACAAGCGTGCATACATATAAATATCTATCTGTTTTCTCAATTTTTGAAAATATTATACTAAATTTGTATGTATGCACGCTTGCCAACATAGAGATGCAAAAGGAGTTAATATAAAATGAACAGTCTATATAATTAAAACTAATTTAAACATAGGTAAACAATTTTTGGACCAGTAACATTGATTCAGCCTGGATACATAGAAAGGGCTATTAATTATTGTTTTTAATTTCAAATTTAAACAAACATGGAATTTTTTATTGAAAATGACACATGCTTTACGCCATTTAGTAGAAAAAAATAATATCCATGCTATGATTCCATTACCACATATTTATTCAAAAATAAACCATTCATGTTCCCAAAAAAAAAAACAGTTACCAATTCGATCTCAGTTTTTTCTTTGTGAACCTGAATTGTTGTGAATTATTAGCATATACACCTTTCAAGTAGGAAATATACCGTCTCTAATCACAAGATCTTGACAGAAAATTCACCTCGGCTAATGTGACATCGTTCAACGAAAAAACTTACTGCATCACACCTAGACGTTTATGTTTAACAAAGTTTCTGCTTTGAAAATCAAAAAATGTTATAACACATCGTCCTGCCACTGAAACTGACACAAGAGTTATCTTAATATGAATAAACACTTTCTTGCACCCTGCGTAAGTGGTAAGTTTATTGATTAATAGCATATATTTAAAAATTGGTCCAGAGAATTAAAAATTGGATGATAAATCATTTACATAAATGATTCTGCTGGTGATCCAACCCAGGATGCCAGCACAGAAACCTTATTTTTTAGCTGGTCATAATAAAAATATTTGAACACACTTAATAATGAAAAGAAAATGTCTATGACAAAAAATACTTTAATCAAGTTATAAAGTTTAATATAAAATTTGATAAGTCAATAACGAAATAGTTTTAAAACAAAAATAAACAATAATAATTTTTGGATGGTGTAAAAATATAAATATCTATTCAATAAATCAACAATAAAGTATTTACATGGATTCACTAAAAATAGTGCATTTTTTATTTGTTATTTATTGATAATTGTTAATATCATGTTTTGTTCTCATGTGCTTTTTCATAGTTACATTATATTTTGTTTTAAATTCACATAACGTGCATTGCATCAGTTCCCTGTGAACTTTGGAATGATTTATGTAAAGAGTCTTAATGTTAGTTGTATAAGGACATTGAATGCAAGAAAATGTGTCATGTTTCAATTTATGCCCCTTTATATGAGATTTCATTAAATATTTATTGACACTTTTAAAACCGCAAACATCACAGAACTGCAAATACTTTTCCGGATTGTGAGTAAATCGGTGTGTTGTGAGAGCTGATTTTTGACTGAATTCATAATTACACCCTTCAAAGTCACATTTGAATGGTTTTTGTTTAGTATGTTTTCTCCTGTGAACATCTATGGAACTTGACAAACATGTTGTATAGTCGCAATACTCGCATTCGTATTTTCTCCAGTGACTTCTGTTGTGATGTTTGAATGTGGTCTCGTTGTGAGTGACGTATCCGCACATTTCACAAATAAAAGGTGAGTTGATATTTGTATCAGGATGCATGGATTCTATATGTTTCTTTAAATAATGCTCGTATCGTTTTGATTTAAAATCGCAAAATGGACACTCGTGTGGACATTCAAATAAGTGATTTTTTAAAATATGTTTCAACAATCCGTAAGAGTATCTGTGTACATAATCACAATATTTACATTTGAAAACTTTTACTAGTTTAGATGAATCATTTAAACTACTTAATTTCTCTAAGTCTGTACTTTCATTCCCGGAAGACTCTTTTTCTAAATTAACTCGTGGATAACTACATACCTGAAATTCCTTGAAATTTAAATAATTGATTTTTAGTTTAAAATCTACAAAGTGATCTGCTAAGCATTCGTCCGATTTGAAAACCAGTCCACAGTCGTTACATTCAGAAGACATATTTCGCTTCGAACAATGCACATTATTTATGTGATTATAAAGTGCAAAAATACCACAACTTTCTTCGCAAATAGGACATTGTGTTGTCATCTCATTCATCTGTGAATCGACTTGTTCAAAATTATTTTCTGTGTGTTTCACATTTACATGGCATTCTAGATGTTCTTTACAACTCAATATTAAACCACATATATTACAAACTATTTTGCTTCCTTGTAGAGATTTGCTTATTATTTTTTCCAGTATGAGAAGTTTTGACTCAGTATCAATGTCGACATCAACTAAAGATTGGGTAGAACTTATTTGGAGATTTTCATTTCCTTCCTGAGTTGATTTTTTTCCTTTAATTGCCATTATTTTGTGAACTAAAAGAATATTTTTTCTCAGTTGTTCAATAACTTCAAAACTCTTTGAATGCTCAGTTTTTATATGGTCTATTAATCTTTTTTTGTTTGTTAATATCAAACCGCAGCGGCAACATTGAGTTATTTCTTCTTCTAGTATTTCGGCAAGAAACTCCTCATTGACAATATCATCAATTCCATTTGGTCCACCACAAAGTTCAATATTATTATTAAAACCTACATATTTGTACTGAACATCATCATTCAGTCTGTTCATTTGATCTGAAATAAATCAATAAATAATATTATCAAAACTTATTCATAAAGAAATCTATTAATAATAATATGAAGTATGAAAAAATTATACATAATATTATTTAAGACGAAACATTTATGGTAAATTCAAAAATATTCCAATCCGTTGAAATATATAATACATTTGTTTAAACACAGTTAAATTTTTTGGTGTATATAAATAATACAGTGTTAGATAAATGACTTTGAATAATAATGAAAATTAGGGTAACACCAGATATTGTTAACGCTCACTTTTAAATCATTCCTCTTAACAGTGCATACTCCCTACAAAATAAAAATAAAAGTCATGATTTTGTTATCCCCAAACATCTTGAAATTTTACAGCCTGTACACACACATAATCAAACCAACCAAGCAAAAAACTCTAATTTGTTTAACTCATGGGATTTTTCTAGATATTTAGAGACAACTATACTAGTTTTAATAAAGGATAAAATACCTTTAGAAAAAGAAATATGCTCATTGTGTGTATTTATTAAACTTTCACATTTTTTTTTCTGTTCTACACTTTTAAATAGACCCTTTTTTTCACCACTTATTTTTTCTCTATACTTCTTTTGTTGTTCTCTTGCTTTTTCCTTTAAATATTCTCTCTTCTCTCTACTTAAATTTTCTCTGTACTTTTTAATACGTTCTCTTTCTTTTTCTCTAAAATCTTCATTTTCATATTTGAACTTCTCACGAAACCTTCTCTTTTGCTCCTTTGCTAATAACTTTAAATGCTCCTTTTTTTCATCACTCAATCTTTCTCGATACACTCTGTGTTGTTCTCTAGCTTTTATCTTAATTTCTTCTCTCTTCTGGCTGCTTAAAGTTTCTCGATATTTTCTCTTCTGTTCTCTAGCTTTTCTCTTCATCAATTCCTTTTTTTCATGGCTTAAATTTTCTCTATATCTCTTAACACGTTCCCTTTCCATTCTTTTAAAATCCTCTTCATTTTGATATTTTATTTTTTCACGAAAAGCTTTAGTTTGTTCTCTTGCTACAAGTTTCATTTGTTCCTTTCTTTCAATACTCATTCTTTCGCGATATCTTCTGTGTTGTTCTCTAGCTTTTTTCTTTATTTCTTCTTTCTTTTCATCGCTCATCTTTTGTCTATATTTCTTTGCTTGCGTTCGTCCAATTTCTCTTAGTTTCTCTATATTTTCTCTTTTCAATTTTTCTCGGTATCTTTTCAACCTTTCCCTTCCCTTTTTTCTCTGTTCTTCTTTTTTTTCGTCATAGTCTTTGCCTTCATCTTCTTTTGTTTCGGTTTTTTGGTCATCTTCCATACTGGTAAAACTTAAATCATTATAATATGAAGATATAAATTATGTGAAATGATGATGTTTCACATAAATTCAGTTTAATATGACTTGTAGCAGAAACATTTACCCAAATATATTTTTTTTGATTCCTTACTATTTTTCTAGTAATTATTATTCTCTACAAAAATATACATATTTTGACATTTCTTGTTGACATTGACATATAGATACCATAGAAACTAAACATCTAGGTCTTTTTTGTGACAATGCTCTCTAAATAAAAAAACATTGGCCAATATCAAATTTTTCTTAAGAAAAATAGGTATTTAAAATATATATATTTTTAAAACCATACATACTTTTCTGAGTGCCAAAGGATCATATTAAATCTTCTTCATACCAGCACGGCATAATATCCTACAAGATGGGGTGAGCAGCGACAGGTATGCATTAACTTCTAAAAGATGAGATATTATTTTGTCCGTAGTATTTTCGATTATCCGGCCCTTACTGGACACTCGAAAACAAAGATATTTCTGATTTATTTTGACAGTGGAATGTGTTGATGAAACCCGAAGTTGCCGTTCTAAAATCGGGTTGCTTGAATCGAGAATGATATTTTGAAGAAGGAAGTATTGATTCTTTTGGTATAAGAATGAGGAGACAACCTGTGTTCTGAGAGGAAGTAAAATTGATTTCATAGATTTATCATGATATGAGTGTTAGCGTTGTTTATAGTAGGCTAAATAACTTGAAGGAGTAAATATGCTAAATAGTAAATTTATTCCCCAAAAAAAATCAAAATATACATCTTTGAAATAAAGAACAGTTTATTCATACATCTTTATTCTAGTGACTTTTTTTTCAAATTTTAACTAAAAAATTACAAGGCCTAAAAGAGGTAGATTTTTACTTCAATCAAAACAGAACATGAAAATCTGCCGACTGAGTTTTTAAAGTTTAATTTTTTTATTACTATTATTGCTAAAAAAAACCTCTGAATTTTATCTTTTCTTCATGAAAAAATATTGTATGTCACAGATTTGGTGGAATAACCAGACAGTCCCCTAAATGCTCTATGTTGCTCAAGGAAATGCTGTTTGATAGACCGTTCAGTCTGATCAAGATAATTGGTGTCATAGTTGTTACAATTTAATTTATATACTCCACTGCCATCCATTATAATATATGTTCTCTATCCTTATTGTTGAACAAAAGTTTTTCTTTATTATTGATGGTATAAAAAGCTGATTTCAAATTTTTGCTTGTATTGTTAGATAATCTATCCGACATATTACCAATGTAAAGTACTTGTCTCCAATTTTTTTTATCGTTTTTGATGGGGGCACTTTATAGAAACCTTTCTGTTAGGTTTTAATAAAGTTTTTTCAACGAAAGTATAATAGACATTTTTTTTTAATATTTGATCTATTGTTTTGCTATTGTGTCAATTATTTATTATTATTAACACAAAACAAATATAACATATAAACTGACTAATAAAACTGACTAATAACGTCCCACTAGCCAAAAGCCTATTCTGGGACTAGCAATTGTTTTAATAATATTTAATTCACTTTTAAATTCATCTTCTTTCAATGATACATTCAATAATCTATGAATCGTGGAATGAAAAGCAGACACGGGATTTTGTGCTAGATAGATCGAGAACATATTTCAAACATTTGGCTATAGAAATAAAATAACACGGCACATGACTTTGAATATATTTCTGCTTGATTGATTTCTTCATTTAAAATAATTCATTTTTGATTTCTTAACTGGAAAATCATTAGTAATATTATTGATAGGTTAATTTTTTTTTATGGATTAAAAAATAAAATACCTACATTAAAAAAACATAAATATATTTCATTACCTACAAAATAAATTAACATGTAAAAAAAAAACAATTGCAAATAAATATAAATCTTCAAAATAATTCATAATTAAGCAAACAGTGAGTTAATTTATAATCTTCATCATTTACAAATTTAAAAATATGATTCAGACTTTTTTCTTAAAAAAAATAATATGTCTTTGTTAAACAAGTATATATACATCTTCCTACATTTTTTAAATTAAGCATAAATGCTTGTGCTATAGGTGAACGAAATTGGTCGAGGTAGGATTCGAACTCCCTACCACAGGATTATTGGCTCAATGCGCTAACCGCTATGCCATCGACCCATCTAAACCTCCCATCTAGTTGTATGTCATATAGAAATTATACCACTCGGTGGCTTTGAAATTGCTACAAAGAAGACTAATTTAAACAAATACTTCTTCAACTATACACTCTATTGCCATTAACAGTTGGATCTCACGTGTTACATGCAACTACTATAAACATAATATCATTTGGTGGCTATGAAATTTGTACAAAGATCAACTTAAACGTAAACAAACTATTTTTGGACCAGTAATTTTTAATTTAATTGAATCATGATACAGCTTAGATATACAGGGAAGATTATTAATTATAGTCTTTGATTTAAAATTTAAGCAAAGATGGAATATTTATTGAAAACTAGTGGACCCGGGCAGACTTTGTTCTATCACAGACCGCCTTCTATACACCTAGACCTCATTTTATGTATTTTACTATTTTTTTTCGTATATTATGAGTGTGGTGTATTCTCTAGATATGAAATACAGATGACAATAGCTTTGTTCACACCGTTATCTATTGAAAGATTACACAACTTAAATATGAATTTCAAACCTTTTTTCGTATAAAAATTCTCGAAAGGGTTTAAGGAAGTCAAAGTTACCAGTTAAATGTATTTTCAATGAGAAATCTAAAAAAATACATTTTTTATATCTCATAACAGCGTCATCTGTCGGGTCATAAACTATCCTATCTTTCAATCCGGAACCATCCATACAAATTCAGAAAATTTCATTGAATGCGATTGAGTGGCTTTGGATATCAGTGTGTACAAACATTGTGACACGAGATTTTTATATAATAAGATGAAACTTGGTTTTCGCCATCTATGTACAAAAAAAATATCTATATGACCACCACAGATTATATGGTAGCGATGACCACTATGGTTTTGTTTACACTCATCTATTCAAAGTGTTTTTTTGACATTTTTCAACAAAAACCTCTAAACTGATATTGGAATTTTCTTACTGATAATAAACACTATGCAACCTGCGCAAATAGTAAGTTTATTGCTATTTGGCAATTTCGTCTAACTCACCAGTGTTTCCAGTCAAAAGATTCAAAAATTGCTTGAGATATAAATTAGATAAATTCTCCTCTACTGGAGACCACGACGCCTGCACAGAAACCATTTTATTTTGGTTGTCTTATTAAACATTTATTGAACGCACCAAATGATGAAAAGAAAATGTCAATGATAAAATAACTCTCAGTCTTCAAATGTTATTGAACCCCTTTTCTTCATACAAAAAAATGTGTTACGTAATATAATAGTTCATTTTCAAATGGCTATAATTAATTTTTGGAAATTTTTTGAACAAAACACGAATGTAATGGGTTAGTTATTTATTTTACTTCAATAATAAACTTAGTTTTTTGTGTTACTAGTAAGAACCTTAAATTAGGGATAAATTAATGAACTTATCTAGACATAATCACAATCTTTACATTTGAAAACTTTTACTAGTATAGAGAAATTCATTCCCAGAAGACTTTTTTCTAAATTCACTCGTGAATATCTATATACCTGAAAGTCATTGAAATTCAAATAGTTGATTTTAAGTTTAAAATCTACTAAGCAATCTGCTAAACATAAGTCTGATTTGAAAACAAGTCCACAGTCGTAACATTCAGGACATATATTTTTCTTCGGACAATACACATTTTTTTTGGAGTTGATATCTCATTCATTGTGAATGGATTTGTTCAAAATTATTTTCTGTGTGTTTCACATTTACGTGACATTCTAGATGTTCTTTACAACTCAATATTAAACCACATCTATTACAAACGATTTTGCTTCCTTGTAGAGATATGCTTATTATTTTTTCCAGTATGAGAAGTTTTGACTCTGTATCGATGTCGATATCAACTAAAGATTGGGTAAAACTTATTTGGCAATTTTCATTCCCTTCCTTGGGTTGATATTTTTCTTTAATTGCTGATATTTTGTGAACTAAAAGTATATTATGTTCTCAGTTGTTCAATAACTTTCTTTGTAACCTCAGCGGCAACATTGTGTTACTTCTTCTAAAATTTTGACAAGAAACTGTTCATTGACAATGAGGAGTTTCTTGCCTCCTAATCAATTCCATTTAGTCCTGTAGAATTTTCCGTCTTCTGCAATAACAAAATAACAATAGTTAGGAATTTTAAAGAACTCATTTTTAATATTACTATTAATTAACAGGCTGCTATCGCAAATATTGAAAACAAACACATTTTCGCACAATCTTTGGTACACAACACTTGGATATTAAGAATCGTAGAATTTTGTTTTTATGTCAATCGAAAGATTACTTCTTTGTCGCAATTTTAGGTTTTTTAATTTTTATAAAACTCCATTTACAATTGATATGTAAGCCAGTTTTTTTATCTATAATAATTATTATAAGTTATCATCCATAATTAAGTAAATCAAAGTTTAATAATAGATTTAACATAAAAAATTGTAAAAATAGACATAATTAGACAACTCTGTTCCTATCTGCACAGCCCATTATAATTTTTTAACATCTCAATGGAGACGAAGTTGGAATAATATAGGAGAACCGGGAAATCAAGGCAAAGGGGCTTTCGACCTGTAATCGGCTGGTTTATGTAATATCATTGACTCTTGACAGGGAATAAAAACCAAGGTGTGCGTATATGCAAATATAAAAATATTTTATTACATGCACATTGGTACAAGCAAAAAATTAACTTGTAATTCTGGCACGGTTCACGGGGGACATCTGTGCAAAAGCATTGTCACCTCATGTATGAGGAATGTTGCTTTCATTGTTGACAAATAGATGGCGTTAAAAAAAAGTTTCTTCGTCACTTCATAGATGGCGATGATGTTTCAGCTTATTTTCAATTTAACAGATTTCCACGATTAAAATATATAGAACTTTCAAAAATTTATTAATCGGGAACTCAATAAGGTTTAATCAGTGAATGTTGCGCAAGCACATAGAATAATCACGTAAACCACCCAATAACAGGTTGTAAGCCCTGTAGGTGCCTTGAGTTCCTGGTTATCCTATAATATTTCAAACCGTCTCTAAATTGATGTTTAAAATTTGTCATAAAATAAATTTAATTGTTTATCTTCTTGTCCCTTTCCTAGTACATCATTATGTCCCCAGAATTTCATACTATTAACATCATAATATATACACATCTGTACATTTATCTATTTGCCTATTATATCCATTTTGAATATTTCTGTATAAAACCAAGGTAAATTGTATACTCATTAGCAGTTGACTATGGCATTATAAGCCTAAACGGTCATCAGTAGACAAAAATAAATACTTTGTTGGCATATATTATGTGCTTTTCTAATTAACAAAATACTTACAATACAATGTTCAACATTATGACAGCCAACATATTTGTACTGAACATCATCATTCAATCTATTCATTTGATCTGAAACAAATTAATAAATGATATGGCCAAAACTTCATCAATTAATAATACGAAGCATTAAAAAAATAAGATATCAATTAAGACGAAACGCAATTGATACATAAATTTAATAATCTTCCAATCCATTGTAATGTATAATACATTAATTTGTTTAGACACAACTAACTTTTTTGGTGTTTAAAACATACAGCGTTGATAACTAAGTTTTAGTAATATTAGCACAAATTATTTTGATATATATGGCACACAAAAAAAACTGTTTTCATAATATGTAATTGCAAAAGTATTGAATAATATTGTTTGAAAATGAACATTTGGGTAAAATCAGCTATTGTAAACGCACATTTCAATTCATTCCTCTTTCTAACAGTGCCTACTCCATACATAATAAAAAAAGTCTTAATATAGTTATCCCCAAACATCTTGAATTTTTTCAGCCTAAAGGGGGAGGTTTGCACACACATGTAATCAAACCAACCAAGCAATAAACTCAAATTTCTCTTCTACGTTCCCCATGTGATTTTTGTAGATGTTTAGCGATAATATATTAGATGTAATAATTAAGAAATTACCTTTAGAAAAAGATACATGCTCATTGTGTGTATTTATTAAACTTTCACAAATTTTTTTCTGTTCTTCATTTTTAAATAGACCCTTTTTTTCACCACTTATTTTTCCTCTATACTTCTCAAGTTGTTCTCTTGCTTTTTCCTTTAAATATCCTCTCTTCTCCCTGCTAAAATTTTCTCTATGCTTATTAATATGTTCTCTTTCTTTTTCTCTAAAATCTTCATTTTCATTTTTCTTTGCTAATAACTTTGAATGCTCCTTTTTTCCATCGCTCAATCTCTCTCGATATACCCTGTGTTGTTCTCTATCTTTTATCTTAATTTCTTCTCTCTTCTCACTGCTTAAAGTTTCTCGATATTTTCTTTTCTGTTCTCTAGCTTTTCTCTTCACCAATTCCTTTTTTTCATGGCTCAAATTTTCTCGGTATCTCTTGACACGTTCCCTTTCCATTCTTTTAAAATCCTCCTTATTTTGATATCTTATTATTTCACGAAAAGCTTTAGTTTGTGCTCTCGCTATAAGCTTAATTTGCTCCTTTCTTTCAATACTCAATCTTCTGTGTTGTTCTTTAGCTTTTTTCTTTATTTCTTCTTTCTTTTCATCGCTCATCATCTTTTGTCTATATTTCTTTGCTTGCATCCGTGCAATTATCGGTAATTATTTACAAGTGGCCTAGTCACCGATTTTATTGATATTTTGATTATAGATGTCATATATTATATATATTACGGGTAAAGTAATTTTTCATGGTAAAGCTTGGAAAAAATAATAAATTACACTCGCGAAAAATGCATTAAGAAACCCTTATCCGGCTAATTAGTTTTTATCGATTTTTAAACCGGTGGAAGTAGATATGAGATAATATATTAATTGATAACATTTTAGAATTCTTACATTCAAAATTATTCATCCTCTGGGTAATAGAGCTTTTTCATCGTGAATTTAGAAAGAAATAAAATAAATATATCCCATTAATTATATATTATTTGTCTAGAAATGAGAAAAAAACAACCATATTATACATTACAAATATTTCGTTGACATCAGTTGACATTGACATATAGATACCATAGAAATCTAATTTCATAGAAACCTAACTTTTTTTCGTGACATTACTCTTCAACTATAAGAATATTGGCCAATATCACATTTTTTTTTACGAAAAAAGCAAATATATTTCTTTTAATACCATACTTACTTTTCTGACTTCAAAGGTATCATATTAAACCTTCTACATTCCGTCACGGCATATCCACAATGTGGGGAAACCAGCGACAGGTATGCACACCCGCATTATATAAGGAAACACGACACATGCGTGTATCTCCACACACCAGTTTCGTCACACCTATAAAGGCAGTACATTTAGAATGTCTGGTGAACCTCATTGCTTTACTATGTGAGATGTTAATTTACCCAATGTACTTTCAATTACCCGGCTCTTATGGAACACCAGAAAACGATGATAACAGAAAACTTAATTTTATTATTTATATTTTCAAAATTTCTATACACAATCAATACATAATGGCGGGTTATTGCCTAGTGACTATCTTCCAACCAGCCATATTTGGTGAGGTAAATTGTGTTTTTTTTTGTTTTAAAAAGAATGAATATGTACTTGAAACAAGTATTATACATCTTCATGACACACATTAATTTATGTGAGTAAAAAATATGTAATATATGTTTACCTACTTTTAGATATACATTTATAGAAACAATAAAAAGACAGAGTGGAGGGGACAATGATATGATAAGGAGACAAATTGAAGTGTTTTGTGTAAGGAAATGATTCCTCAGATTTCTTTTGAAAACGGGAAGTATTAATTTATTTTTTTTAACATGTCCACATAGGGGACACCAGCTATTAGTATTTGGGTCCATTTTACTCTTCCGAAGAAGCGCACTACGTAGCGTTGGGAGGGGTTTGCAATCTAGAAAAGAGTTTATTAATTCGGATTTTAAAAAGACCCGGGTTGTACGAAGGTGGAAACACAGAATTCGGAAGATCGTTCCACAGTCGGACTGCTGTATTAATAAAGGAGTTCGAGAAGCGACTGGTTCGTATATGTTGAAGGTTTACTGTGAATGGGTGTTGTGATTGAGTAAAGCGAGTGACTCTGTTGCGAGTGGGTGGAGGAGGGACCAAAGATGAAAGTTCTTCCGAGCAATTCCCGTGGTAGTATCTATAGAATAAACTTAAAATACCGACTCTGCGTCTGTATTCTAGTGATTGCAATCCATCAGTCAGTGATGTATCATCAATTAAACTCCAAGTTGCAATAAGTCCACCAATGTGCACTTTTTAAGTTATGTGTGCAACATGTTTAAAATAAATACTAGCATCCTTTTGAAACATACTTTTTTAGTAAAAATATTATCGACCTTCATGACTCAGTCACATATGACTCATGATACACAGTATTTTGAAACATACTTTCTAAGTAAAAATATTATCGACCTTCATGACTCAGTTAGATATCTGACTCTTCCTTGATACGTATCTCCCTCTGTTTCCAGTGTAGATTTGTGAGACGATTAATATCATTAGCCTCCAAAATGTGGCAACTTGTTATATGGAGTATGTTAAATTTGACATAATACTTACCTGTTAGTTGCTCGAGAAGCAAATGTAAATTTATTAAGTTAACTAATTGCTCATTATTCACATCAGATAAATTTTTTTGATATACAATATATGTAAAACTTGCAAGAAAATAATGTCATTTACCTAGCATGGAGTATAATCAATAAAAAATTATATTTTGTAACATTTATATATTCATACAATTGAAATAAATAACATTAATTTATATACATAATATATTATATACTCAGAGAGGTTTATTTTTGAAGCATTTCAATTTGCTTGCTACAATACCGTGTTTTGTCCCCATGTGCTTTCTCATGGTTTGAGCATATTTAGTTGTGAAATCGCACATTTTGCATTTCGTTACATCCTTGTGCTTTAGAGAATGTACACAAAATTTTGTTTTTAAATTTGTAGTGTAAGGACACTGGATGCACTTGAATACGTCTCGACCTTTTCTGTGGTCTTTTATATGAGAACTCATTATGTATTTGTTAGTGGTTTTGAAACCACACACTTCACAAGTCTGCATATACTTTTCTGGGTAATGAGTAAAATTATGTATGGTCAGCAGTGCCTTTTGGTTACTTCTGTAATTGCAACCTTCATAATCACACACAAACGGTTTTTGACTATCATGGTTCCTTCGATGAACATTTATCGACGTCGGTAGCGATGTTGTATAATCACAATATTCACATTCATACTTTTTTTTATGATTTCTAATGTGCGCTTGAAAAGTTAATTTATTTGATGTTATGTAGCCACATACATCGCACACTAATTGATTACTACCACCGCTTGCATTCGAATGCATTGATTCAAAATGTTTTTTAAACGTATAACGATTTTTCGTATTGAAGTCACAAAATGGGCAATTCAACGGACATTGAAATACATTTATGTGTTTTGTAAAAACATGCTTCAATATTACAAATGCAGATCTATTAGTAAAAATACAAACATTACAACTATACATTTTTGTAGTCTCAACATGAATTTTACTTTTGTTTAGAGTATCTGATTCACCATTGTTGTTAAGGGATGTTTCCTTTTTACTAACATTAGTAGAACAAGTATACATATCGCAAAATTTTGTATTATTTGAATGAATTTGATTTGTTTGTGTTATGTAGTGATCTCTCAAACACTCCATAGATTTATACACTAATCCACAATCTTCACAATGAAATGATGTTCTACATTTCTCAAGGTGTTCTTTCGTTACGTGACAAAATAATTGGGGCAAGTTTAATGTTAATTCACATATCGGACAATTCACAATTTCATCAATTTGTTTGTCATCTTTCTGATCGGATAAATTATCTGAATGTTTGACTTTCATGTGGCACTCTATGAGTTCCTTACAAGACAAGATCAAACCACATACACTACACACTTTTTTACCTCCCTGAAGAGATTCGCAAATGATTTCTTCGATTTTGATATCATTCTTTCTGTCATCTGTGTCTGAATTACCATATGTATCGATCTCTAGATTTAATTTGTCATCCTTGATTAATGGATTACCATTCATCATGTGTTTTTGAACAATATTGATGTTTCTTCTTAACTGCTCGATTATCTGCAACTCATTACAGTGTAATGATTTTATATGTTCAATTAAACTATCCTTGTTTGAAAC
Source organism: Molanna angustata (assembly GCA_963576475.1). Taxonomy (NCBI): domain Eukaryota; kingdom Metazoa; phylum Arthropoda; class Insecta; order Trichoptera; family Molannidae; genus Molanna; species Molanna angustata. Next base: position 25,956,333 of record OY754982.1, read on the forward strand.
AATCAAACCGCATCCACAACACTGTTGTTTTTCCCCTTCAAATATATTTGTAGATGAAAAATTATCTTCATCATTTGACTCCTGTAACAAAAAATATTTTTTATAGCTGATCCGACAGACGTTGTCCTGTCTAAATTTCAATAAATTTGTTTGTGATTGATTTGTAAAAGTCTATTGGAAATCTGTAAATTAAGTAAATGTATTTCCGAATGATCATTGTATTACTAAACAATGTTACTATTACAAATTAATCAATTTTTCGCAAATATTTTATACAAAAACTACTACGTAGAACTTTTATATCCCTAAAAACCTCATTTGGACTATATTATTATGAGATTTTGTATTGTATCTAATGATTGAATTTTATAATAGACATGTATCTAACAATTGAATATTTTTTATGATTGCATATATATATTTCGGTTCAATCAACTCAAAATCAATTTGAGACTGGCAACTGAATTAAATAATTTCAAAAGAAATGTAAAATATGTAGACTTATCAAATATTTACTGATTTGTAAATTATATTCACTTCATTTTGTATAGTAATTATTCTGTAGAGATAAATTTTTGTTTCTCTTGTTTTTATGTCTCCTTTACACGCGAGTGCTTGTACTCTGGTAAATGACAGATGTTATTTGATGCATCTTATGAATGTATATTTTGATCATGTATTCTATTATAGGTATAAATAATAATAAAAATAATAAACACTTCCTTGCACACAGCACAAGTGGAGAGTTTGTTGCCATATGGTAATTTCTTCCAACTAAACAGTGTTTCCAGCCCAGAGAAGCAAGAATTGTGTGAGAAATGAATTTAAAAATAAATTTCTCTTCTGCTGGGGATCGAACCCAGGACGCCTGCACAGAAGGCTGTGCCAACTGTGCCATGGAGGTCGGCACACTTGGTAAAAATAATATGCAAACATTGTAATTTTAGCCCTGCTATCATGATTTGTTAAAAATATATAACAATTATTATATTCCTAATTTTTGACATGTAGGTAGTTCTTTTATCCTTATGTTTTTATATATGTAGGTATACCAGATGACATCACCTATGCACAAACCAATTTTAATACATGTATATTCTTAAATTTGAACTAATCAACAAAATTAGTTGACATTTGTGATTGTGTCATTTTTCCATTGCTTTATAAAACTGTCACCCGCATTCTCTCCCTTGTCGGACTCTATCTATTTAATATCTTAAACCTTTCAGTCTTGTATCTATGTGTATTGTTTATATCTGTTTTATGTTATTTTTATACCTACATTAAAATAATGCTGTGTAATTGTTATATTTCTCATTGTTGTAAAAGGCTTGGAACTGTAAAAACAAACAATTTCCTGAATTTCCTATAGTATATTCCAACTTCATCGCTATTGAGATATAATGTTTGATAAAAATTAACAGCAGGGCTACTTATGTTAAGTTGATTACAGTAAAATTAAGATCTGCTTCAGACTTTAGCAATCTTTGAGGTTAAATCAATTGAATAATAATATTAATTTATACAACAATTTATGGAAATTTCATACTAAACGTTAATATTAAAAAAATTTCATGATTAAATGTAGAGAAAGATAAGGGTTGGATTATAATGGAGTACTGATTTATACATTTTAAAGATTAAGGCAGTATTTATAGCCCCCCAGTATTTATTAATAAACTATGCTTAATGCGAGGCTTATTCACTATGAATTACATTATGTGTAATACAAAAGAAAACTTTTAAAGTTTTATGGTAATATATAGTTGTCAGCAAACATCTTGAAAAATTACGTGGGCTGGGCTCTACACAAACTTTGGGTTTATTGCTCGGTTAATAATTAATTGCGCAGATTGTCCCTCTATCTACCAAAAAATGGCAAGATATTTCCTGATACCTGTACTTCAATATAATGCATGTGCATATTCTGATACTTACAATGTTTTCTGTCTTCAAAACATTCCCAAACCATTCATCTGAAAAAAAAAAAAACAAAAAAATAATTCTTTAAACATTGAGAGATACATTTCTTATAGAATTCACTAATACTGACATATTCCATAGCCTAATTATTTATAAAATACTTCATTTTCAATTGAAACGTCATTGAATGTTATTAGTAAATAAAATGAAACTTGTGTTTTCCAGGCAAAAGAAAATTGACGGCCATTGCTGTTTTTTTTTATGGAAAAATATTACTTGCTAGCAAAATAAACACGAGTACGGAGAAGCACAAACACAACACTTGAATTTCAATACAGCGAGATGACTGCCATTTTCTTACAAATTTCCCTTTGAAATATGGTTATAACCATTACTTCCTGAATTGGAATGTGTTAAAGAAATAATTTATTTAGTCTTCTTCTTCTTGGTCACAATACTAGGATTGGTCTGCACCAAACACTCGATCCCTCCATTTATTTAGTATCAATTACATACTGACAGTATTGGTACATAATACAGTGTTAAGAACAAAATGAATACAGCTAAATCCAAAATTATGAACAATGCAGAGCTGTCGAAGAGCAACTTGGTAGATTTATCTTGGACACACTATGAAACTCTGAAGACAATTAGGAGGCAGAAATTGAAAGAAGAGGTCTCGCATGGGCCGCCTTTGGTAAACTTTCTTACATCCTCAAGTCTCCGAAGTACGCCAATTATCTTAAAAATAAAGTCTTTGACGCTTGCGTTCTCCCGGTACTGACGTATGGCTGTGCAACTCCTGTTTTTACAAACCAAATTCTACATAATTTAGCAGTAACACAAAGAGCCATTGAAAGGTAAATACTGGGTATTTCGTTAACAGATAAAAAACTAACTTGTGGATAAGAGAGAAAACCAAAATAACTAACGTTTTTCAAAAGGTGGCCAACCAGAAGTGGAGCTGGACAGAGTATGTCGTTTGAACCACAGACTCCAGATGGACTAAGAAAGTGCTGGAATGGCGACATAGAAGAAGAAAAGATGTGTTGGAAGGCCTTAAACAAGGTGGTCTGACGATATTAGACGAGTGGGTGGAGGGGAATGGATGCGATTTGCCCTGAATAGGGAGCGCTGTGGAGGTCTCAGGGTGAAGCCCAAGTCCATTATTGGACAAAGGAGGACTGACAAAGAAGAAAAACCTAAATACAACAAAACAAACTTCAAAATTACAATATTTAGGCTAGTATAATTTTCACCAAACATCTTGATCGAGCTTCCGGCTGCGCAGCGTGCAAATTTGTCTTTTTGCTTCGTTGGTTTAAGTGCAAATTGCCCCCCTTCTCGACTAAAAGTTCAAGTTATTTGGCGACAACTATATGTGATATAACATAATATTTAATGTAAGGTAACATTTCGAAATTGAGAATCTCATTTATTTATTTACATTATTCTACCCTAAATTATTTTACATCTACATGAACATATTGTTGATATTTTAAAAATAAAAATGTATTATAAATGTATATGTTCAGGATGGAGATCGCGATACCACTTCCACGCCGGTGATGCTATAGGACCCATTGGTCCTGTTCAACCCCGGACGCAGCTGCAATGTCGGACAACACAATATGTTCAGTTACAAAACAATATTTCTAAGAAGTTTTTTTGTATTATAAGCTTTTCCAAACAAGTTTATAAAATTCATATGAACTAGCAACATAGCTTTTGTTACTATACACCTATTTCTTATTTTTGCTTCCGATAGGAGAGTCCGGAATGAGTTGCAAATATATAGAAAAAAATTTATTCTATATTCTAAGATATAATAATGGGCTAGTAATCCAGTGGTCGCGAGTTCTAATCCTGCCTCAACCGATTTCGTTCATTTATAGCAAAAGCATTTATGCTTTATTTATGGAATGTAGGAAGATGTATATGTACTTGTTTAATAAGGACATTTATTTATTTATTTATTTATTCATTTAGGAATACAAACAGTTACAGAAAATATGCATATAACTAATGGTAACATAGAATTCAAAGTTTATCTGCAACCTTACAGTATTCACAATATAAACATATGAAAGTGAAAATTTACAAAGTAATACAATAATAATAAAAGACAAAACAAGTAAAGAAGAAAAAAAAAAATCAATTTAAATTAACATAAACGAAATGAAATAGATAAGAAAATAATTATACAGAAATAAGTATTGAGGCGAGAAATAAATATTGAGGCGAGAAATAGAGAAACAAGAGTTATACATTAACATAATGATAAAAAAGAGAAAAAAAATACAAAAATACATAAAATAAAATTAAAATTAAGGAGCCATAATTCAATAAAAGAGATGGTGTAGTATGTTATGACAGATGATTAATATCTCAATAGAGTATGTGTATTATTATGTCATCGCGTGTTGTGGTGATGATTTTTGAATGTGTTTTATTTCGTGTTTGAATGCTGTGTATGATTTGGAGAAGATGTGTGTGTCTGGAAAGGTTTTGTTGTATTCATTGCACATTCTGTTGGTTGGTTTCCTAAATCCTGCATTTGTGTTTGAAGTTGACGGGAGGAAGAGCAAGTTGTTTCTTAGGCATCTGAGTGGTGCATGTATGTTAATTTAGCTAACGAGTGCTGGACAGTCAAACGTGCTATTCGATTATTTTGTGTAGTGTTGTCATGTCAAATAGGGTACGTCTCTCTTTTAGTGTGCATAGATTGTAATTATTAAGTAGGTCAGTGTATGGTAGTCGGGGATTCTGTGTTCTGTATTGCATAGTCTTGAGGTATTTTTTCTGAATTGTTTCAATTTTTTCGGCGTATATGTTGTAATGTGGATTCCATATTTGAGAGCAGTATTCGAGTTGTGAGCGGATTAACGTATTATATAATATTAAATATGAGCTGGTTTTTTTGAATTCTTTAGTCAATCTCATCACAAAACCCATCATTTTATATGCTTTGTTGATTATGTTTTCCACATGGATGTCAAAATGAAGTTTGCTATCAAACACAACTCCTAGATCCCGAATATTGTTGACTTTGTCAAGTGGATGAGTGTCGATGTAGTAATTATGTTGGATAATATTTTTATTTTTTGTAAATGTGATAGTCTTGCATTTAGCTAAATTAAGATATAGTTTATTTCGCTGACAGTAATCGTTTAATCTATTTAGGTCGTCCTGGAGAGCTGTGCAATCGTGTACATGTTTAATTTTAAGGAAAATTTTTAAATCGTCAGCAAATATTAAAAAATTACTATTTATAAAACATGAGTTGATATCGTTAATTAATATCGTGAAGAGTAGTGGGCCAAGGATTGAACCTTGAGGTACTCCAGATGTTATTTTTACTTTATTGGAGGAATGGCCGTTGAGAACAACTACCTGATGCCTATTTGTAATGTATGATTTTGTCCACCTGAGTAGGCTGCCTTTAATTCCATTATCTGATAATTTTTCCATTAATATACTATGGTCCACTTTGTCGAAGGCCTTCTTGAAGTCTGTATAAATTGAGTCAATTTGAATTTTGTCGTCGAGTGATTGGAAGAGATATTCTGAGTATACTAGCAAGTTAGTTGTCGTTGATTTGTTAGGCATGAAACCATGTTGCTCATCTACTATATTTCTTTTCACGGTTGCTAATATTTGTCCATGAACGATTTTTTCAAGAACCTTAGGTATTGCTGACAGTATTGATATAGGTCTATAATTTTCGATGTCATTTGTGTTGCCGCCTTTGTGAATAGGGGTAATGAAAGCTTTTTTCCATTTATTGGGGAATACCCCTTCTGATAAACACTGATTGAATATCAGCGCTAAAGGGTGACTTATTGAGTATGCAGTTTTTGAAGAAAGAATGGGGGAATTTTGTCCGGGCCTGGACCTTTACTGATATCTAAGGAAATAAGAATTTCCCTAAGTTCACCTAGATTTATCCTGATAGATGACAGATTGACAGAATTATTACTATCTGGAATGATGTTGTTTTGGTCAGATGGTAATTCGGGTTCAAATACCGATTCAAAATAATCTGAGAACATGTTTGCTATTTCGTTTGGCTGACTGGAGGTTTTTACTTTGTATGTCATCGTAGAAGGATAGCCTGATGTAGTTTTTAGGGATTTAGTATACGCCCAGAAACTTTTAAGATTACTAGTCAAGTTATTCTCAATGTTAGCTATGTATGTTCGGTGATGATCTTTTAGTAATTTTTTGAAACGTCGTCGAAGTAAAGAATAGGAGTTGAAGTCTGCTTCGTTTCCGTAAATTTTCCATTTCTTCCAGTACTTACATTTTTCTTTTGAGATATGGATTAGAGCAGGAGAGAACCAAATGGGATATTTGAGGCTGCGTGTTTTCTTGAGCGGTACATATTCGTTGATGATTGTATAAATAATATCGTAGAAGTAATCAACGGCAGTAGAGGCATTTATGTCTCAAAAAATGTTTTCCCAGTTTGTATAAAGTATGTGTTCGTTGATCGCTTCGTAATTACCATTTCTGTAGTCGAATTTTTTCAGGTCTTGAGTAGGCAATGTAGTTAGAGCTTGTGTGGATAAGATTATGTTCAGTGCTGGGTGATGTCGATCTTCGTGGGTGATTGGATCGATGGACTGAGTAACTGAGCAACGGTCATGAGACATAACTAGATCTAGTGTTTTATTATTTATGTTAGGTATTTTGTTATGTTGAGAAAGATTCATGAGAGACATTAAATTAATTAGAGCTCCAGCGACGGGATTTCTGATATTAATAATGTTATTTGTAGGTGAGTCATGTGTCCAATCTATGCTAGGAATATTGTAGTCTCCAAGTATGAGCATATTCATGTTAGTGTGTTGTGTGTATAGATTACATAATGTATTAAATTGTAATTCGTAAGTGGATAACGGAGTATTTGGGGGAATGTAAGTTGCCGCAATAATAAGTTTTTTGTCGCCAATGTTCTTGTCTGGAGAGGTATTCAGTGTTATAAATATGTCTTCGATAGATTTGCTTTCCCACCCGTACATACGGACTGCCGTGTAATTTTTATGTATTGCTACGAGGACGCCGCCAAATCCTTTTTTATTGCTTGTCTGATTATCCCTGTCTCTGCGGTGTACAATATACCTATTATCAAATAATTCCGAGTTATAAATATTTGGACACAATCCTGTTTCTGTGAGAACAAAAATATCGTAGTTATTATTCAATATGTTCATGTATGTATCATGAAGTTTGGTTCTGAGACCATTACAATTTTGGTAATATATTGTTAGGGTTTTATCCATTTTTATGTTCAGTTATGTTGGTTGACGTGTAGGCACCTATACCGCACTGAACGCTCCATTTCTGACATATTATTATTTAAAAAAAAATAATAATACTACACTCATAAAAGCATTTACATACAATAAAATAAACATATTACAAACGTTATAGAAATAAAAAACAAAAAAGTATACAAGAAAATAATGGTCTGAGATTGGCTGATTACATAATCTGAATGGACGACAACAACCCAGGTTAAAACACCTCACTCTCCACACCACAATGACCAAGAAGACCGGGAAGGCGCAAACTGCAATTGATGGAATTTATCAGCGCTAACTGCTGGGTTCAACCAAAGCCCACCCAGGACTGTCGAGCTTATGATTGAAAAAATAAAAATAAAACAGATAATAAATAAAGGAGATTTATTGTACCTTCATTTTTGCATTTTTCTTCTTGATTATTTAGATTAGTTTCGACTGTTTCCCTGTCAATATTGTGCCTTTTAGCATATGTACGAATTCGATCTTTCTTTCTTATTTCGTCCATCTGTGTTGTGGTTAATTTCTGAAGATACTTCTTTTTCCTTTCCCTCGCCAACTTTCTTTGTCGCTCTTTAACTTCTGGTGATAACTTTCTCTTTTTTATCAACTCTTTGACGTTTTGTTTCTCTTTCTTTTCAGTCCGTTCAATGCTTTTTTTAGGTTTAATGGGTTCATCGCTTGATTCCTCACTAAGTTCTTCGCTTTTAACAGTGCATTCAATTTGAACATCCATTTTCAAATGCCTTATAATATATTTTACTCATTCAGAATTCCATATGTAATATAATAGTGGATTATAATGTAATTAAGTAATATCACAAGAGGATAACATAAATTATTTCATAATATATATGATGAGTTAAAATAATTATTTTTAGCACTACATAAATAAATTAAATCTTAAAATTTGCTCCACAAAAAAAAAGAAGGGTCACGAGTCATATTAAATAACACTTATTTAAATATATTAATTCATAGGTTGCAATAAGTTACATATTATTATTGTTTCACATCATATAGAGAAAGGTTTCTTTCGTGTCGTACCCTTTTCTATGTTCGGACCTGGGTTACAAATGTGATAGATCTAAAATATATTGCGCTATAAAAATTGCAGCAATAAAACCCATAGTATAAAACTCACATATTTTGCTTCAAATAATAAACCTATTGAAAAAATCAATAATTTAACATTATAATATTATCAAATAACACTGACATTGTATTGTTTGACAGTTCTCACTTGACACTTGACACTCAGGTTTGCCAACTTATAAAAGAGTTAACCCCTGAATACAAGACCAAAAACCCCTAAATTAATTTAAAAATATCGAAAAAACCTACAAAATAATCTTTAGTAGGTAGTTTTTTAGTTTTTTTATACCTGGCGCTGCTTGGGAACTCACGAAGAAAGTGGTTTTTGCAATTTTTTTAACTGTTTATTTGTTATGATATAAATTTAGAATGAATAAAAAATATCCAACACAATAAATAAAAAATAACATTCATGAAGTTTTTAATAAAATCAGGGGGTGTGGCCACCACTCAACCCTTTCCAACACAATTAAATTCGATTACATTTTAAACCATTTCGCATAGTCCAAATTTTCTGATTTTTTTATGCTTACTTGCTTCCGGTGAAAATATATAAAAAAACAAATTAATTGTGGCCAACACAACACTATCTTTTTATAAGAATGATGTGTCCTTGAAACCAATAAATACTAAACTAAGCTTAAATACTTGTGCTATAGGTGAACGAAATGTCGAAATCTGTTGATGCTGGATTCGAGCTCGCGATAATTGGTTTACTAAACCAGCTAACTGCTCTGCCACTACTCATCTAATTTACTTTGTTTATATTCAATCTAATTTCAAATCACTTCTCAATGTCCATTATTTGAGACTAAATGGAAGGGACGGAAGGGAGTGTTTTTGTTAAAAACTTACATAATATGTATGTTAATTTTATTTATTATGTTGGATTTTTTATTTATTCTGAATTTAAATTACAACAAATAAATACTTCGAATATTACAAAAACGATTTTCTTGATGAGTTAGTTTGTTGCTTCACATTCACCTTCCCTTATATAAACTAGTAATGAATAAAATTGAAATTGTATTTTTTATAAATTAATGCGAATTTGTCGAAATATTATTTATTTATTAAAAATAGTATTATAGCTTCATGATTAAAAATATACTTTTATTTTATTGACAAACATTTTTTCAACATCTCAATAGAGACGAAGTTGGGATATTGTAGAAGAACCAGGAACTATGTTTGTCAATAAAAATATCATTTGACTCTCGAAAGGGAAAAAATCCAATGTTTGCGTATATGCAATTAAAAAAGAATATTCGAAAAATATACTTATTTAAAATTTCATTTTGATAGGTAAACAGTAACCAAGGTAAACAATAATTTGTTTTATAGGAAAAAATATTATCAGATACGTAAATAAAAATAGATAATTATTAAACTATAAATTCCATTATTTTATCTAATCCCACCAACCCACCTCACGTTACAGAATACTATTCATCTTCCTTCACTATTCATGCTGCCCGGTTGTGGAACAATTTAGCATTTGATATTAAAACTGCCACATCATTTCAATTTTCAAATCTCGTCTTAAATGCTCACTCTTCCTCTCAATTCCATAACAAAAATAATATCTCAATTTCCATCCCTTTTGATAGCTCCTCATTCTCTCCCTTCCCTTTCTGATTTTCCTCTCCTTTCTGAATTTGTGTAATTTCTCATTGTTGTTTTGCTGTCTTATACTGGTTGTGTTATTGTGTTATTATGTATATGCCGAAACTATGTTACCTATATACTTTTGATCTCGGATGGTTGACTGGAAGAAATTGCCTCCAGACAATAAGTCCGCCATTTGTACTATGTAATTTTATGTATGCACAAAAAAGTGTTATATAAATAAATAAATAATATAATTAAATATTTAATTATTTGATAAATAACTATAATAATAAAAAAAATGTGTAGGAAAGTTAGATATAGGAATTCATTTATTTAGGTTACTGGATCGTAGTAATATTTGCCAACATAAAAAATCAATTCTTATCCTAATTGTTTTGTAGATTGATAATGTTATCTAATTTTACAACCAATGGAGACGATAATGATAATAATAATAATAATAATTTGTCATCGGGTTTAGAGATGAACAACAATATTCTAGATAGATTTAAACCTAGATTAACCAAGGCACGAATAATAATAATAATAACAACATGTATTTTTATAGCACCGTTAAATGATTCCAGATCATTCCAAGATTGTGATGAAGGAATGTAGAATTGTAGCCAAATATCTTGAGCTTTTAGCCGAGAAGGGGGGCGATATGCACGTAAACCAACGAAGCAAAAGACACAAATTTGCGCTCTGCGCAACCGGAAGCCCGTTCAAGATGGTTGGCGAAAATTATACCTATATTTTATATAAGTATGTGCCTATGTAATTACATATTTTCATATGCTATTTATTTTTTTATTTTAATTATTTATTTAACATATTATGTTCCAATACACATAAAAATATAATATAAAATATAGTAATTTTTACAATAGTTTTATTTTTGCAATGCCTCATCAAAAATATTGCAATCTTGTGCTTGATGAGGGTATCATTTACACTGACAAATAAAAAATATCAAATATAAAGCAATTGAATCAAAGTCATAAACGAACAAACATTAAAGAAAAATGAAAAATAAGGAATATAGAAAATTGAAAGCTTTTTATTTATTTATTTAATATTGTTTCTCGGGCAACTAACAGGTACTATGTCAAACATTAATTTAACACGCACCCAATAAAAAGTTGCCATATTCTGGAGACTAACGATATTAATCGTCTCACAGATCCAGACTGAAAACACAATTAAAAACTGTGTCTCCACCGGGAATCGAACCCGGGACCTTTGGCTCAGCAGTCAGATATCTAACCAACTGAGCCACGAAGGCCGACAAACACATATTCAAATAACAAAAAGGAAATACAGGCAATTGAAACATATCAACAACAAATCGAAATAACCAATTTTTATATTCCTTGATCTGCTTTAATTCATTTGGGAGTACTATTAAGTATTAATTTATTGTGAATAAAATGATGTAATAAAATGATTATAGGTACAACAGGAAAATATTTTTTTGTTAAATCTTTATTAATCAATATAATAAGAAATTGATATTATACTTACGACTATACTTACATAATGAGAAATGTGATATTTGTGTTGAAGTTATTGATATAATAAGTAGGTTATTATTTCATTTCGATATGTTTAACCCTTTATTTAGTTACCTATCGATATGTGTTTAGTATAATGGTCATTAAATTTTTTATCAAAATAAAAGTTACAACGCACAACGAATGTGAATTTAATTAACCTCTATTATACGCTTTCATTGGACACAGCTAGTATCCTCAGAGGGAAAATTTATACCACAGATAATATAGAAGTAAACTATTTATACTATATTTTTTTTAAAGTGATGAGCCAAAGTCTTGCAGTTATGGTCTTGGTCTTGCGAGACTTGCAACGAAGACTAAATCGAGCATATAAGACGAACGCACCTGTAAATGCAAGACCATGACCGGGGGTGCCACTTCAGTCTTGGTCATGGTCTTGCATTTGCATCACTAATTTTTGTATAAATACGTATAAATTTTGCTTCTGAGGATGTTAGCAGTGTCTAATGAAAGCGCTCAGGCTAATAAAACTCAAACTCACTGTGGAACTTTCTTGTATTTTATCCATATACATATTTTATCCATACCTATACATATTTTATCCTATACATATTTTATCCATATACATATTTTATCCATATAGGTACATATTTTATCCATATACATATTTTATCCATATACATATTTTATCCTATACATATTTTATCCTTAGGTACCTATACATATTTTATCCATATACATATTTTATCCATAGCATATTTTATCCATATACATATTTTATACATATACATATTTTATCCATTACGTATTTTATCCATATACATATTTTATCCATATACATACATATTTTATCCATATACAAATTTTATCCTGTACATATTTTATCCATAAGTATACATTTTTTTTTATTTATAATGATGAAATTCCACCGTGTTAACTTTCAGTCACTCATTCGTTCATACCATGATACTATCACGGAATAGCCCACAGTAGGGTTAGCAAACGACAGGTGTGCGATTTTGCATAACCTACTTAATGGAAGTGCGACACTTGCGTGTATTCCCACACATCATCAGTCTCGTTTTTCCTAAAAATGCAACATTCAGTCGGCTTTCGTGGCTCAGTTGGTTAGGTATCTGACTGCTGACCGAAAAGTCCCCGGTTCGATTCCCGGTGGAGACACTGTTTTTAATTGTGTTTTCAGTCTGGATCTGTGAGAAGATTAATATCGTAAGTCTCCAGAATGTGGCAACTTGTTATTGGATGTGTGTTAAATTAATATTTGACATAGTACCTACCTGTTAGTTGCCCTAGAAGCATTATTAAATAAATAAATTCAGAATGGATGGTAAACCTTATCTATTGCCGAACTATGTGAGATGTTATTGTTGCCTGTTGTATTTTCGATTACCCTGCTTTCACGGGACAAATCGACGACAAAAGAAAAGGGTTTAGTCACTATTCTTAGACAGTGTCTTACCGCAGATATTTAAAGTAAGTATATTTTTTGTTTTATTTTTCCTTGTAAAAATGTCTAAATATATTTAGAGTAGGTACTAGAAAAAATCTATTAAATTGATTTCGTGATGTGACGACACGCAATGTAAAAACCCAAATGGGGTTGAACCGCGTAAGTGAACAGGGGGAGATTAATTTTCACTTAATAATGTATAAATGAAAAATAGATGCACTTCCCATAAGGGGTTTTCAAGTTTGATTAAGTACAATACATGCTGTATTGTTGATATATCGCATTTCGAGCAGTGGCGTTATCGTCAAAAAGTTATCTTTTACAGCAAATATTTAAAATCATATTTTTATAGGTAGGTATTTGAAATATTTTTTTATTGCATCTCTCCGGTAATCGAGCCAGAAAAAAATGGTTCAGGAATCAGATATGTTAGTGACTGAGCCATAAAGACCGACTAAAAATTTATTTATCTGTTATCTAATTTATAATTCTTCCTCCTCTTTTGGTAGGTCTATCTATGATCTGTTTCTACAGGTCCTGGGACGAGGATGTCCAGCTCTCCTTCCATCTTTTATCTCAATTAAAGAGGGTTATTATGAATTATATGATGGAAATTGTATACCTTTTTAAATTATGATTTATATGTGAACATTGTATTGTTTTTGTTAAAAAAAAAAAAAAATCTCTTTGATGGTCTTTGCGGTGGTAGGCGTCCCTCTGGTATCTCGCGCATTACAATATTTGGCAGGCTTTCTGGATGCATCCTCTCAACAAGATCTCTCCAGTATCGTCTTCTTTACCTTACAATATATCCTCCACATTGCAGGTTCTCCACGAAGGCCGGCAAAGGTTAAAAATTTGTTATATGTATTTTAACTATATTTTTTATAAATTTGCGTATTCAAGGGACCTTTTATAGATAGGTACCTATTTGTTACGCCATTGATGTTTTGATATTATGTACAAATAATTAATAAATACACAAATGCATGATTAATTTGTATCAATAGTATCTAATGGTGGCCGTTTTATGATCGTATAATTTAATAACAGAAACTGAAATAGATAACTGAAATGTTTCAAAGACAAGTAGTATTATTTATACTGTGCATCATAGTCAACTCTAGACTGTATTCGTGCTATCGTATTTTGGGTTTACTCGATTTCCAATGTAGAGATCACTTCGATACTTATGAGCCCCTGTTGAGGAGATTGGCAGAGAGAGGTCACAATGTCACTGCAATAACAAATTACAAGATTCAAGATGCGCCCAAAAACTACCACGAAATAATCGACGACCCAACAACGGAGGAAACAGACGATTCTCTCGGAGAAGCGCAGGACCTTGAAGACAGAATCGTACCGAATGGATTCGAGAGGATATCGGAAATGATTCGTCGGTACAAAAACGGTGTCAAACGATGCGAATCTTTTCTGCGGCGGCCTTCGGTCGAAAGAATCCACCGTGAAGATCAGCAATTCGACTTGGTTCTAACTGAACAATACGCGAGCGATTGCGTTTTGGGAGTTGTGTTCAAACAAAAGTGCTGTCATGTCGCTTTGAGTTCGACCTCGATGTTTCCTTGGCAATCGACCAGAATGCACGCCATCGACAATCCATCGTATGTCCCCGTAGCTTTTGGACGATTCTCAACCAGAATGGACTTTCTGCAGCGCGTTATGAACACAATTCTACACGGTTTCTACAACGTCGCGTACAACGCGGTGCGGCAGATGGGGGAGCAGATAGTCCTGACGAAGAAATTCGGCAAAGAGATGATGCCGCCCTTGAAGGACGTTGCTAGAAATACTTGTTTGCTGTTGACGAATGTGTTTTTTCCACTGCACGGCGCTCTTCCGAGAAGTCCGAACGTGATAGAAGTTGGTGGGATTCATATAAAGGAATCCATATTACCGAAAGTAAGTTTATAAATACACCTTAGTCTGACCTCATTCGCTTCAAGTTCATGAACACGAAGACGATTTCAAAATATTTATATCATAGGTAGTAAATTTATTTTGTGGAATAATGAACGTGGTAGGTAATGCATGAAACAATGAAATTTATTTATTTATTTATTAAGTTCTACGCTCATTAGAGTGTTAACTAAAATTTAGAAGAAAAAAAAATAAACATGTGCATTGCCATAATCATAAAAAAAAAACAAACAAAAAAACAACAAAAAAAATAATAAAAACAAAAAAAAACATAGGCAAGTTAAAATTAATAATAAAGAGAAAAAAAATACTTACTCAAAATACAATATTTAAAAAACAATAAATGAAAAAAAAATCTTTTTTTTTACTAAGTATAATAAATAAAATTTCAGACAAAACAGCAAAACATAAGTTAAAAATAAAGTAATAAAATAAATACACAATGAAAATACACTGAAAACAAATAGAAAAAGAACATAAAAATTAATAAATAAAATAAAAATATTAATCCTTTGATATGTTAAGTATCTGGATGGGTGAACTATTCCCAATTGAAAGCTTGATGATGCGTTTGTTGCATTTTATTTTGCTCTTTTAAATAATTTACAATTTACGCATTGATCTGCTAATTCTTTTGAGGAAGTGTATAATGGTAATAATAATAATTGAGTGTTATTATTTGTAGTGCTTAATTGTTATTAATATCATTAGTAAATCGGCCAGCGCCGTAAAAAAATAATGAAAGCAATGAATAAGACAATAATAAAAAACGTTACATGTTATTAAAAAGGGTTCTCTGCATCTCCCTCTTACAAAAGCCAATACCAACATTAAAAAAGTCTATGTATACTTGAGAAATACTCGTTACTTGACGTTGCATGCGAACGAGCGCCGAATTTTGCTGTGCGTTTGTAATATGTATATAAATAAAAATATATATAATAACTTTGTAATAACCACGAATTTGAGTATTTTCGGTCGAACGTTTTCAAAGCTGACCGCTTCTTCCTCAAATTTATATTACGTTAGTCCAGATAAACGTATAAGGAGGTTATTCTATATAATTTTATTTATATATGATTTGTAAAAATGTGCTCTAAAGCAGTCTTTCTCAAAGTGGGCGATAACGCCCCCTTGTGGGCGTTGGAGACCTAAAGGGGGGCGTTCAGGGGCCCAGAAAAAATGGGGGGCGTTGGCGTGATGTAGGGGGGCGATAGTTTATTTGTAATTTCACTTACCTACTTGATTTTTTAAATTTCACTAAAATTCAAAGCTACCTATTCCTCAATATCGAATAATTAGTTTATATATCTACCCTATCTACTGATGTTTTTGAGTAAAATCGAACCTGATATCAACAAACTTGTTAAAAATCATCAAATCAACCATCTCATTAGATTAGTTTTAAGACTAAAATTGATAACATATCTATATTGTTTCTTTTAATTTGATTAAAATATTATATTCCTTATATTATAAAGTTACGTTTTAATTGCTCTCACTGGTTAAAATTTCTACTTTAGAATGTAAGTTTAAACACCATATAAATAAATTAATACACTATAACTAAATTAATTAAAGTAATGAAATTGTGATTTTTAAGTTTTAGGAGTGAATAAAAAATTTGGGGCGCTGAAAAATAATTGATTTTCATAGGGGGCGGTAGAAGAAATAAGTTTGATAATCTCTGCTCTAAAGTTATGGCAAAATCATATGAAGATAAAATATGTATGGTTAGTAATGAACAAAAGTCTTGCAAATCTTTCTGTATTGCACGATTGCACGTATCACTAAAGACCAAGACTAAAAAGAAACATTGACCTATTATTATTTTTAAATAAATAGTCAGCAATTGACTACTATTGTTGATCGTTTCATTGCAATTACTAAAACAAAACTAAACGAATAAATAGTTAAAGTTGCAACACTTGCAAAGCGAAAATCAATAGGTACTAGGTATGGAAAATCCAGACCACACATGTGAACGCAATATCAAAATCATGACAAAGACATGGTCTTTCATTTGCTCACCACTAAATATGGCCTATTAGACTAATATAATAAATATGTATGATTTAAATAATTCGTGACATTATGATAGATATTATAATTACATGATCATATAAATTTGATTCCATAATTACCTAAATGAAAAGATAACGAACAAAAATTAAATAAACAACACTTCCATGTCTAATAATAAACACTTCCTTGAAATATGTTTTCATAAATTATTTATATTCTGTTGGGAATCGAACCTTAATGCATTTTAATAACATGAGACAAATCAACATTTTTGCAAAAAAATGTATATTAATTCTAATTTCTCGTCTGTCAATTCTTGGTGGAATTCCATTATCAATTATACTAAATTACTTAAAATGTATATTAATTCTAATTTCTCGTCTGTCAATTCTTGGTGGAATTCCATTATCAATTATATTAAATGACTTAAAATGTATATGAATTCTAATTTCTCGTCTGTCAATTCTTGGTGGAATTCCATTATCAATTATATTAAATTACTTAAAATGTATATTAATTCTAATTTCTCGTCTGTCAATTCTTGGTGTAATTCCATTATCAATTATATTAAATTACTTAAAATGTATATTAATTCTAATTTCTCGTCTGTCAATTCTTGGTGGAATTCCATTATCAATTATATTAAATTACTTAAAATGTATATTAATTCTAATTTCTCGTCTGTCAATTCTTGGTGGAATTCCATTATCAATTATATTAAATGACTTAAAATGTATATGAATTCTAATTTCTCGTCTGTCAATTCTTGGTGGAATTCCATTATCAATTATATTAAATTACTTAAAATAAGTAAAAAAAAAATCAATTTTTATTTTTTTTTCCACATATAAATTAATATACTTGACCACTGACGCGGTTCGCTCAAAGAGCATCTACAGAATGGTACTCGAGTATTAGTGGACCTTTTATTTATATACAAAAATTCATGGCTAACAAACCTTTTTATAAAATAGTACAAATATAAAAACATTATTACTATAAACAAATATACAATTGTAAAAAACAGAGCATACAAGAAACAAATTATAAAAAAAAACTATAAAACTATAAAACTATAAATAAAACTGAGTTTTTTACTTATTTGAAATATTATACACTATGTACCTACTATTCATATCACGCAACTGATCAAATGAACACCTCAGCACAGGACTTCCTAGCTCATTGTACCAACACACTTACTAGTAAAACGCACATACACAATTATACACACAATATTTCTAGTAGATATGTAATAAATATAATAAATAAGTTAACTAGTTGCATGTAACACATGAGATCCAACTGTCGATAGCAATAGTATGTATAGTTGAAGAATAAAAATCAAACTATAAACCCATAAATCCTAATTATTGAAAATTTTAACACATGTTGGTATGTATGTCAAGATAGGACAGTTTGGAGGTCAGTCCTCTTTTCCTTCCCGGAACATGAAAACAGCATGATGGTTCTGTATGTATGTTTGGATATTAAGATCCTATCAAACTATTAAGTCTTCTTACATATTGTGTATAAGCGACTGCCATATAAATTGTATGAAGCGATGTCGTCACTAAATTCAATTTTAATAAAAATTGTTAGAAAAAATTTGAGATATACAAATACAATGTTAATATTTTTTATAGAAAATTAAATTATCTAGTTGGGGTGTTTCGGCTTTTTTCGATATTATCAAAAAGTTAGAAAATATAGGCAGTTAAACTCATAAATTTATAATAAAAAAAATATTTTTCTTAATAAAAAATGTTTGAGAAACCCTGGAATTTAAAAAAAAAATAAATTTGAGATTTTGTATTTGTCTATATTTATACCAATTTTCAGCGTTCTAGCTTTTATGGTTTCTGAGATATATGGAAAAATAAACCAAAATTTCAAAAGTTGATAACCCCTGACTGAAACAATAATTCACAATTCTGAGTATAAAAGTTTTGTAGGCCTATAACTATTTATATATTCTGAAAATTTGGGCTCAGTAAATTGAGCGGATCAAAAGTTATAAGGGGGGGACGGACACACGTACACACACACCACACACACATACACACACACAGACACACACACAAAACTCACATAAAATGTTCTACTCCGAATTCTGAGTAAATCCATGTAATGGAACATATATGCTGCGAGGCCTCTAGTTGGTGTTATTAGCATGCAAAAAGTTCACTACACCATACAAAATTTTCCTTCGTACACGCATCTTGACTTAATAATGTCGATTCATTAAGAGAATTGAATTATCATGGACGAATCGACAGTTGGATTACATGAAGGTATAATACACGTGAATTCTTTATTTCTCTGAAACACAATAAAACATCGTAATTATAAGAAGATTAAACAGTAATATCAAAAAATAAAATGGCAAAACAAAACAAAAGAAATAAGTATAATATTATATAACATTAAAGTGTTTTGAGTAAGTGTTCGTATGATTTCTTAAAAAAAAATTCACAATCATCGCGCGATAATAAATTCACAATCGCCCATCGCTTACATACATAAATTATTATGTAGATGTAAGTAAGTACTTACTTACCTATCGCCAAATATTTTTTCCAACTTTATTTCATGAATCGCTATCTCACTGAAATGTGTCTAATATTAGTTACGTAACTTGTGACGACCTTGCATTGACTGAATGTGTAGTGTACTCTAAACAACCGTATGAAAATGGATAATACGTTAGTTTACTTTTCATTTCTAAGCGGATAGGACGACGCTACAACGTCGTCGATAGCGAGATAAGCATTTTCATGTGACAATAATACCATCGTGATAAGTGATATATTTAAAATTAACTATGATTAACAGGACGATTGTGTTTTTGTTATTTGCGTTCGCGACCGGAGACTGTCTGAAAATTCTCGGAATTTTTCCCTACACGGGAAAGAGTCACATCTATGTTATCGACCCGCTTCTCACGGCGCTGGCTGGAAAAGGCCACGAAGTTACGGTGATAAGCCACTTCGAGCCCAAGCTGAAAATCAAAAACCGCAAAGATGTCGTTTTGGAGTCCAAGCTCCACCAGTCCGAGGAACTGATCAACTTGGGTGACTTCGAAGCGATCCCCGGCTTTCTGAGCATGATCCAGGTGGCGGTCGAAAGCGACTTTCTCTACGCCAACGGAATAGACAATTGCGAGACGATGCTGACTAACGAAGGCGTGTTGGAGTTGGTGAAGAGCGGTGCCAAGTTTGACGTGGCGCTCGTCGAGCAGTTCAACTCTGACTGCTTGCTGGGCATCGTGCACAAGATTGGATCGCCGGCCATCGGGATAACTTCAGATACTTTTATGCCCTGGCACCACGAGAGATACGGCGTCACCAGCAATCCATCTTTCATCCCGTGTCACAACTTGGGATATGGTACGAAGCCGTCTCTCTGGCAAGCAGTGTCCACTTGGGCAGTCTGCGGCTGTATGAAGCTGGGATATTTCTTCATGTCTACGCTGCCAACTCAGGATCTGTTAGCAAAGCACTTGGGAGACGATATTCCACCTCTGGACGTGTTATCAAAGCGGATCGGGGCCGTTATGACTAATTCTTATTTTGCACTCCACGGCGCTTTCCCACTTGGACCTAACGTCATAGAAGTCGGTGGACTGCATCTGAAGAATTTCAGTCGACTACCAGAAGTAAGTTTTTTAATGACGACCTTTTTTTAATTTACAACTTTACGAAGTCGAATCTATGTAAGGTTGGCCCTTTATTCAGTTTTTTGGACTGATCTTAAATTACTTTTTTTATATTATTGGAGTGAGTGATCTTTATAAAATATCTGATTCTAGTATGCTCATACTAATTATGAGGATTCTGTTCTTGAGTGAAATTACTTTTATTATTATTTTTTTACATTATTGGAATGAGTGATCAATATAAAAAATCTAATAGGTAGGTACTAATATTATGCTCATCCTTATTGTGACTACTGAAGATTCTGTTTATGGGTGAAATTACTTTTATTATTTTTACTCCTCACTAACCCAAGGGGATATAGTGGGGAGTTACGATTATTAATAGTATTTTAAGGCTATTTTTTTATTGCAGATTATCAACTAGTATCATGCTGAGATTGTATTCTGAAAGTTTCATCACAATGTATCTGTGTGTATGCTATGTACGGCGTGTTTATTTTGTTTTATCGATTACAGACTAAAGTGTTCATTCGAATCCTCTCAAATTTTGCAAATATGTATATCTAATACTCGCTTAGACCCCATTAGATTTGAAAGGATATCTGAATAGTGCTTCTCATTTTTTTTAACTCTCAAATGTTTCAAAGTGACCCCAAGCTCAGGAAGCTTAATGTTTGAAATTTTTATTTTCAAATTGGTAAAAAGGCTCATCACATTCATAATATGGCACTGAAGAATTATCAAGTTTTCATAATAAAATATTTTAATAAAAAAATATTCATTTCATGAAACTGCTGAAAAATTTCATTCAAAATTTGAATACTTTATGGAGTGAGAGTTAAGCGTTGGCTACAACCTTCTCGTTTTTTATATTATTGAAGTGAGTAGAATATAAAATATCTAATTCTAGTGTGTTCTATGAATTTAAATGGTTCTGTAATAATTTCTTATTTTCACAGATATAATATTTGGTAGGTACTTACTTACTCTCTGTTGGTTATTATAATACCTAGATATAGGATGTGTCTCTTGTGTCATACGTGGGTTGGGTTCATGTGAATTTACGCATCATGAAAGATAGTCTGGATAATTTAATAGTTAAAGTATGTATTTGGATATATTTATTTTTCGATTTACGGCAATTATTGCCCTTTACAAACATATATAAAAACACACATTGAAAACAAAATCACAAAAAAACTTAGCAAAAAAGGAAAAAACCTTTTAATTAACCTCCATATTATGATTCGTTTCAGAATACGAAAACGTCTAAAGATTTTATCCGCGCGGTGTGACATAATAAGTCTCATATAAATTCAGTCAACTTTTTGACATTTTTCTCAAAATTCAAACGGATAAATTAGGACGAATCAGAATAGGACATATAAAACCATACTATGTCCAATTCTGATTCGTCTAAATTTTAGTACATGAGAAATGTAAAAAAGTTGCTTGCATTTATACGGGACTCATTACGTCACACCGCGCGTATAAAATCCTTTTATCCACAGTTGCCCGTTGGTTACAGATGTTTTCGTACTCTGAAACGAATCAGAATTGGACATAATATGCATAATTACCATAATATAGTATAAATATTTAGTTACATATTATTTTTAATAAACCTCTCTTTGTAAAATGTGACTGAAATACTCCATGGATACTGGATACAGGTGCTACAAAGGTATTTCGATCAAATTAAATATTATTACCTAATAATATTTACATTATAATTATAATTATGCGATGAATACCTAATATTTTTATTTTAAGTAACTCGCGTTATCTCATATCACGTAATTGTTAATTTTAATTGTATAATTTTATCACAATACTGATTCGTGGTCAACTTATTACAATATGTAATTTTTCATTCGTACAATATAATATTACGTTCTTTGAATAAAATTTAAATTTACTTATGTCTTTTCTCGGGAGGATAACAGGAAATGAATCCAATTTGTACACTGTTATTGATATTCATGGCACGTAGGTACGTAAATCAATAATTATTCTCCACAATTTCTGTAAAAAGATTATAATAATCAATATTACCTTGCACCCAGCCAAGAGAGGCGATAACTTTTTTAAAACTAGTTGCATATAACACATGAGATCCAACTGTCGATGGCGATAGTATGTATAGTTGAAGAATACGTACTAAACTATTACGTACTGAAACAAAAAATTATAAACATTTTAAGATATTTTGTTTTCTATATAAAACATGTAGGTATGTATGTCAAGATAGGATAGTATGGAGGTCTTTTTTTCCTACCCAGAATATGAAATAGCATGATGGTATGTATGTATCTATGTTTAGAGATTAAGTATCAAACTATTGAGTCCCCGTAAATATTGTGTAACGTATACTGATTTACAAATCAGTATACGCTACCGGCTTAGAATAGTGCTTCCACCAGTACCACCTTAGAATAGTGCTTCCACTCTCTTCTATTATTGTTTTCGAGTGTCCCGTAAGAGCCGGGTAATAGAAAATACAACAGGCAACAATAACATCTCACATAGTTCAGCAATGAGGTTCACCACCCATTCTGAATGTAGTGCCTTTTTAGGTGAGACGTGACTGGTGTGTGGGTATACACAGATATGTTGTGCTCCCTTTTATAAGGCAATGCACACCCGCACACCTTTCGCTGGTTACCCCACATTGTGGGATATGCCGTGATGGTATGAATGAAAATTGTATGAAACGATGTCGTCAATAAATTCAATTTATATAAAAATTGTTACAAAAAGTTTGAGATGTAATTCTACAATGTTTATATTTTTAATAGAAAATTAAATTATCTAGTTGGGGTATTTCGGCTTTTTTCGATAGTTTCAAAAACTTTGGAAATAAAGGCAGTTAAACATTTAAATTTTTCATATAAAAATATTTTTCTTAATAAAAAATGTTTGAGAAACTCTGGAACAAAAAAAAAACAGATTTGTGATTTTATATTTGTCTATATTTATACTAATTTTCAGCGTTTTAGCTTATATAGTTTTTGATATATCTTAGCTTAGCGTATCTTGGCTTGATACTTTGTCGATATGTATAGAGAAATAAATTCTCTTGAACAAATCGACAGTTGGAAAATCCTCTGTTGGCATTCGAACCCAATCGAACCCAAAATCATGCGGATTTTGTGATCTCGAAGAAAAATTATAAAGCTTTTAAGGTTTTCTGTCATAGATATGGTGCCTTACTTTTAGAAGATTCCCGTTAAATTAATTATTTCCAGAGATCTTGGTCACTTCTCTGATGGTCTGCATGTAGGGGGATCTGAGGTCATAGACAGTCCACGGGTGTGAATTTTCTGTTCGCACTCGTTGATTGTTTCTTTTTGCACTATGGTGCCGAGATTGCTAATCTAGAGGGCTCCATGAGCTACTTTTCGTGCTATGCATTTTTTTTGTCGTTCACTTAGCGTTCTGTGAAGGGGCCGATTACAGTCCCCATAGGCAGAGCGGGTGGTGGTGGGAGTAGCGAAAAAAAAAAAAAAAAAAATTCGAACCCAAGAGGCCGGCACGGAAGTCAAACGACTCACCTCTATGCCAGGGCGGTCGGTAGAATTTATTCCTTTGTGCTTTGAAAAAACTAACACATCGACAGTATTGCCTGGCGAATAGTAGGTATAAAATATTTAATTAATAAAAAAAACTATGGGAAAAAGATCCAGCGCTAGATACAAGCGTTGAATTGTTTATAAAATAATCTCCATAAATCAATATTGTAATTATTTTGCTAACGTGAGAAAATATTGTTTAGATTTGTTAACGATATTTTATACAAGATGTTTCCAATAAAAGGATAACAGCATGTCTAGAACCATCATAATATGGTCAATAGGAAGCAAAAAGCAAGGAAAAATGACACAAATAATTCATTTTTAGGAAAAGATTTTAACAAATTACATTTTATGGAAATATTTAATTATAAATAGTCGATTCTCCTTTCTCAGTTTAATTCTTGTTGTCTTTTTCGAGTTTTTTTTGTATATTTTTCACTGAGATTATTATAGGTAGGAAACTAAGTATTGAAATATAAAATAACCAATTTCTTCTGTTAGGACTTCTAAAATGAACATATGTATTATTATATTTGGTAGAAAAGCTACCTACCATTATACATTAATATAATATGTGAAAATATTATTGATAATAATATTAATAAGATCCAACTGTCGACTGCGAAAGTATGTATAGTTGAAGAATAAATAAACAAATACAAATTATTCAATATTTTAAGATATTTTGTTTTCTATACAAAACATGTGTGTCAAGTTAGAATAGTGTGGAGGTTAGTCTTTTTGCCTGCCCCGAATATGTAAACAGCTGTGCATGTTTGTAAGCATGTATGTAAGTAGATGAAGTATCAAACTATTGAGTCCCGGTAGATATTGTGTATACTGCCATACAAATTGTATGAAACGATGTCTTCACTAATATTATTTTTTACAAAGATTGTTTAAACAAGTTTGAGATGTACTGCTATAATCCACACACTTTGAAAATTGAATTATGTAGTTGGGGTATTTTAGCGTTTTCTGATATTTTAAAAAAAAATTGGAAATATAGGTAGCTAAACAAATAAATCTATATAAATAAAAGAAAGTCGGGTTAGTTAGACTATTTATAACTCTAGAACGGCTGGACCAATTGTAATGATCTCTTATTTGTTGGATTCGTCTCCGCCCCGGATAACATAATAACTATAAAAATATTGGAAAATTAACAGAAAAAATAAAAAACATGTAAATAAACTGTACGCCTGGTAGCTATTATGCAAACAATATAACAATTTAAATAAATTAATCAAAAATATGAATCAAAAATCGAATGCAAAACTTCAGGGTAGGTAGGCTACGTACTTAAAAAATCATTGATAAGTTTATAATAGAAAATCAAGGTAGGTACCTAATACTATTAATTTAATTAGCATTGTTTTTTAAATAATTTGAAAATGGAATTTATTCTTTTTTTATTGTAATAAGGCTCACCCACCAATAGACAATAGAGGCATTTGGAATAACAAGACATGTATTAAAGTAAATTTTGACATCATGCTTGGGGTTGGTTCTTGAGCTGTCAGATACAGAAAAATGTATTCATTATGATTTTTGCATTTTTATAATATTCTAATAAACTATTGAACTTATTATTTTTTTGTATTAATTTTATTACGTTGTTTTAGCTAAAAGTTAGCACGACATCCATTGACTGAAGCGGTTCGAAGTTCGCCATCATAAAAAATGTTTTCCTTTATGAAAAAAGTTTGTGAATCTCTGGATCTTTTTCGTAAAAACTGTTTCGAGATATTATATTTGTACATCTTCTTCATAAAATGTGTAGCGTTCTATCTTTTATGGTTTTAAGATATTTTAAAAAATTAAATAAAAATTCCAATTTTGATAACCTCAAACTGGAACCAAAATTCAAAATTTTGAGTATACAAGTTTTATAGGCCTAAATATTTATATATTTCCTAAAATTTTCATAGTAATGTGTATGTAAAAATTAATTTTAGTTTTTATCTATTTTTTGTAGATACCTACCTATTTTATGATATGACAATATTATATGTAGCTACTCGGGTTTTCACATAAAACTAAAGCATGTAGGTATCTCATGAAGTACCTGTATACATGAAAGATATAAAAATAAAACTAAAGTTTTCTTTATACCGAACTCTATAATACAATTCATGACCTTAACTACCCATTGAATAACTTAATTCCACGAACAATTGTTAGATATGTATATACCTACATACATCCCTAGGTAGACAAAGATGAAGTGGCCTTCACAATCAAACCACAAAATCGATGAAGGTTTCTTTCGTAATATAATATTTACAGTGTTATAATGAATATATCTATTGCACAGCGATGTCGATCTCCCTGCAGAGGATTTTTTTAAAGAAAGTATTTATAATATATATTTTTTATTTATTTGGGAAAATAACAGCTTTATAATACCTATAAAATATGAGCATAAACTATGAATTTCATTATAAAAGCCAGAAACATGTCCACAGTATAAGCATTAACAATTGAAAACTAAGTACTTTATTACTAGAGAAAAATAGACTCAGTAATCTGGTTGGTTTGGAAGAAATTGCCTAATGGCAATAAAACCGCTAGTGTGCATTATATTTGTTTATATTATGTACAAAAAGTTAAATAAATATAAACATATGAGTAAGAAAATTTGTAAAACTGAGAAAAAGTAAAGTTATGGTAACAGTAACAGAAAAATATACGAACATATGAGTAAGAAAATATGTAAAACTGAGAAAAAACAAACATAACAGAAAAATATACAAATATATGAGTAAGAAATCATGTAAAACTGAGGAAAAACAAACTTAACAGAAAAATATAAAAACATATGAGTAAGAAAATATGTAAAACTGAGAAAAAACAAACTTATGGTAGCAGTAACAAGATAAAGATGGAGACAGAGGAGTAAGAAAATATGAAAAACTGATGGAGACATGAGGAAGCGTAGGAATATAGATGTAGGAGGGGAGGAAAATGAGAGATAGAACATACTGATGGTATGCCACAGCACCTTTCGTCATTAAGAAATCTGTCCGCACTCGCTCCTAACCCTCTCTCTGAATCTATTATAATAAGAAAATAAAAATATTTCTAGTCTATGTCAATAAATCTTTCACTGTTGAAAAATTCGTAGGATAGTTGAGAACTTCCGATAGTTCGTTTTACAAAACGGAACGTGAAACTATTGAATCTGAAACGATATTCTTAAATTTAAATTTGGCATACTTTTTCTTCGTCCTTGCCATTGTCCCATTTATTTGGGGTGGCTCGCCAAACTCAGGTATTGGATCAGGATTCAGATCCCTCTCTCGCAGACGTTTCTGGATGCTCGACAGCCATGTGGTCAGCCAGGTATTAACCAGCATTTAACTGGAAAATATGGTACGTTTTATTTTCTTGGTTTTCAAACCCAAAGATCTGACACTTCATTTTTACTACAGTCTAGTATGATGGAACATTTTCATATGACTTGTCACAAAAATATAATACCCCAAAATTAAAAGCAAAGTTCACCAAATAATTGTCAGACCCACAATTCTTTTGTATGGCTCCGAATGCTGGGCAACATACAATTCCTATGCAAAGCATCTTGTGACCACGGAAATGATCACGAATGCTTAGGTGGTCGATAGGAGTATTATTTGGATAAAATAAAGAGTTTTCGCGTTCGTGGTAGCCTGGGAGTCACTTACATAAATAGCAAGCTAAAAGACCGTCAGCTGAGATGGTATGGACATGTAAAATGGAGACCATACCGTAAATAAGGCCAAGAATTTGAATCTTCCTCGTTTCTCATCCAGAGGATAACCAAACAACGCCCGGATAAACAATTGCTCCAAGATCCTACAAAGAAACGGCTTGCATGATAGTGATACCCAGAACCGCAGAGTATACAGCCTGAAGACGATAAGAGCCAACCCCGCAATGACGATGGCAGTTTGGACGGTGCCAAGGAGAAGATAAGATTAGTAATAGGATTTCACAATTTTTTTGTGACATGTCATTTCACAATTCGCTCGCTCTAGACTCCCAAGATACGATAAAATGGTGTTTGCTATAGCTAATATAAAAAAAATATTTATTTTTGAATAAGTTACAAAATTTATTTATAACGAAGTTTATGGACCGAATTTATGAACAGTCAAATGAAAAATGTCTAACCTTCTTTGGTGTATGTATGATTCGATCGTAAAAAATATTTTGTATTTAATTGTGCTAAATTTCGACGAGAAGCTAGCTAGGCTAAAATAAATACCAATGCGCATGCGCGCAAAATGATTTCCACTAACACCGACACAGGTCACAGACAGACATACTAGAGTCTATCCGTAGGTATTATATACTCTTTGCTAGAGTCTACAAATGAGCTGTGAATTTTAAAATTAAATACGAAAAATTAAAAGAATATATAAATTTAATTTATAATAAAATTTAATTTAATTTATAATAGGATGGGTGGATGGCAGAGTGGTTAGCGCGCTGGGTTAGTAATCCAGTGGTCGCGAGTTCGAATCCTGTCTCGACCGATCTCGTTCACCTATAGGACAAGCATTTATGCTTAGTTTAGGGAACGTAGGAAGATGTATATGTACTTGTTTAACAAGGACATATTCATTTAAAAAAAAAAAAAAAACAATTTATAAAGCAACTCGCTCACGCGAGTCGCTATTATTATTATAGACAAACTTAAACCTAACCTAAGAATGCAGAAAAGAAGAGCCGGTACTAGACGCTACTCACAGACATAGGTTGACAATTGACAATGCAGCGGGAATACGTCCCTTGAATTCAACACGAGTTTTTAAGTGCATTAGCGCAACAAACTAGTGTCTAATTTGAGGCAGTATTTGCCTCCTAATCAACACGGAAAGGTAAATACGTTACTCATCAAACCAGACGTTAACTCGCCGACATGAGTACTAAGGCATGGAGAGAAGCCCCCACCAGCGGCTTGTCAGTACTTGATCCAAGTTTGATTCTGTGGGCCCCCACGTTTGAGGTTGGCCTTTTAGGGGTAGTGGTAAGAAATATGCTTTAATGGTATTTTCCGAAGAGCAGCCGCTTGTCTTCTGATTGGTTGGATGTTTCGTAATGCGAGTATGTCGGGCTGGGGTAATGATTGTGGAATGTTCACAGATAGGCAGGGATTCCAGTGGAAATCTTTGGTGTTCCCGAAAGATGTGATGACGAAATATAGTACACACAGTACATTAAACAAGCACAGAGAGAGAATAATATGATCAAAATTATAAAATAAAATATAAATTGAGAAGCCCTGACTAACCTACATATTCAATATTCATTGTAGTTTGTAATTGCTTTAAATGAGTTTCGTAACATTCAAACAATATTTGCACGATTTAGATTCGTAAAAAAAACACGACCATCGTGGAGTACCTAATTATATATATAATTTATAGGTCTCTAAATGAGATATGACCAACGCTTCACTCTCTATATAGGATTAAAAAAAAATGTTTTTTATTTATTTTATTTTCTTTTACTTATCGGGGAACAATCATCAAGTACTATGTCAAATATTAATTTAACACGCACCCAATAACACGTTGTCACGTTCTGGAGACTAACGATATTAATCGTCTCACGGTCTCACAGATCCAGACTGAAAACTTCTGTTTGGTTGGAAGAAATTGCCTAGTGGCAATAAGCCCGCCAGTGTGCATTATATTTGTTTGTATTATGTACAAAAAGTTAAATAACACAATTTAAAACTGTGTCAGATACCTAACCGACTGTGCCACGAAGGCCAACGAAGGTTTTTGAAACAAATTCATAATAGCAATGTAATATTAGTACCTAGTACCTATGTAGGTATATAAAATAGTATCTTAATTAATTTATTTTTTAATGTTCACTAATGTCAGTGGACAGTAATGACTTAGCAATTTTTAAAAGCCCCTTTTTTATATAAATTATTCAACGACTTTCAAGATAGAGATTTAGTGCGTAGTTAAGTTGGGATTTTTTTGTGTGTATGGCGTATTAAAATTTCAATCAACTTCATAATGCAAATCATTATGTATATAAAGTGCTTAGAGCTAATTAGTTTTGTATAGACAAAGATTAATATTTTCTTATAAAGATTAATAATTATTAGTATAATATATATTTTCTTTGTACTTTTTTTTTAAATGATTATGTCCTTGTTAAACAAGTACATATACATCTTCCTACGTTCCCTAACATTGTACATACATAATTTTGTCATACTTTTTAATCTGGTTGGTTAGAAGAAATTGCCTAGTGGCAATAAGCCCGCCAGTGTGCGGTATATTTTTTTTATTTTATTTTTTTATTTATTATTATTACAATGGAAAACCAACAGTACATACAAATGATAAAATGCAAAGGAAAACAATAATTAAAACATACACCAGTTAAAGGTTTTCACGTGTTAACAAATAATAGAAACAAGCTAATGGTCAAAAGTCGAATACAACATAAAAATGGTTAAAAATAAATGTATATATATAGAGAGCAAAGAAGTAAACAGGAGAAGCAAAAAAAAAAGAAAAAGAAGATAGACGCCTGCGAATTGAAGAAAGGAGGGGGGGGGGGGGGGGTGGGAGGTGGCCATTGGGAGAGGGACATTGGGAAAAAAGGAGCCGCTTTGACCTAATTGTACACATAGGGTTCCACCCTGACCTTTATCACTCATTGATCCCCCCCCCCCCGAAATGAAAAAAAGAAGATATTTCTTTAGTGAGTAACAATGAGACTGCAGTTACATACGGTGCACCCTTTCACTCTGTTGTTATACAAAATATAATAGTTAAAATCACTACTAAAAAATTTCCCTACCTCCTTTTATTTTTATTATGTATGACTGTGCTTTATGCTTGCTTGGTACTTGCATGAGGATACGCTCGCGGGGCATCCCCCCCCCCCGAAACTAAGCTAAACCCCCCCCCCCCCCCGAAATTATTTTCTGGCTACGGCCTTGTCTACATTTATTTTATTATATAATTAATTGTATGATTGTAAAGTGTTGGCCGCAACTCGTTTGTTTTTTCTTTATTTCTGATCACTCAATAACTAATTAAGTGAAACACTTGACCTTCAGTAAATTAATGTTCGGTACATACCTAACCGAAAATTTTAAACGATTTTATCTCCTTGCCACACACGAGTCTATAAAGCATATTTTATATATGTATTATTTATTAATATATTAACAACATGTATTTATTTATTAATTTTTTAACAATATTTATTAATATATTAACAATATTTATTTATTTATATTTTATATTGTATTGATTTATTAATTTATTAACAATATTTATTAATATATTAACAATATTTTTTTATTTATATCTTAATATAATAACTAAATTTATTTATCTATCTATTAACTACATTTATTTATTGATTTAAAAACTACATTACTTTTATATATTTATAAATATATTAACTAGGTACATATATTTATTTGTTAATATATTAACAATATTTATTTATTTATTTATTAATATACTAACTACATTTATTTATTTGTTAATATATTAACAATATTTATTTATTTATTTATTAATATATTAACTATATTTATTTATTTGTTAATATATTAACAATATTTATTAATATATTAACTACATTCATTTATTTGTTAATATATTAACATTATTTATTTATTTATTAATATATTAACTACATTTATTTATGTATTAAAATATTAACTACATTTATTTATTTTTCAATATAATTTTTTATTTTATATTAGCTAAATTTATTCATTTATTTATCTATCTATTAACTACATTAATTTATTTATTGATATTATAACTACATTATTTTTATAAATTTAGCAATATATTAACTACATTTATTTATTTAATATATAAACAATATTTATTTATTAATTAAAATTTTAACAATATTTATAAATTCATATATTAATTATTTATTTTATTGATTAACTTATTAACTACATTTATTTATTTATTTCGTAATATAATAACAACTAAATTTATTCATTTATTTATTGATATAATAACTACATTATTTTTATATATTTATCAATATATATATATTAACTACATTTATTTATTAATTTATTAACTACATGTATTTATTAATATAATAATAACTAAATTTATATATTAACTTCATTTATTTTTTATGTATATAAAAACTACATTAATTTGTTAATATATCAACTTAATTTATTTATTAATGTAATAACTAAATGTATTTATTTATACATTATCTACATTTATTAATAATTTATATAATAACAACATTTATATATTTATTAAAATATTAACTAAATATATTTTAAATGAATGTATCCTTGTTAAACAAGCACATATTCGTCTTCCTGTATTCCCTAAATTAAGAATGAATGCTTGTGCTATAGGTGAACGAAATCGATCGAGGCAGGATTCGAACTAGCGACCACTGGATTACTAGGCCAGCGCGCTAACCGCTCTGCCGTCGACCCATCTAAAACTATTAATATAACATTTATTTATTAATTACAAATTACAACATAACAATTGGGTATACCTATATCACATTTGGGTATATTATATCCACCTCACTAGGCATAGCCCGTACTGAGTCGGATTTTTTTCAATGTCGAAAGTATCTCTTCATGATAGAACTCCACAATCATGATAGAACTCCACAATGATTGCCTCGTGCCACCTGCGCTTGTGGTTCTGCTTCTGAACCTCTTATCGGAGATGTTAAGGGCTTGGCCCCTGTTGTCTACATATATTATTTTGGAGGTCTCCTGCTTATTATGCTCTTAAATATAATAATTTTGTCATTTTTATTACATTACTTGTCTCAAAATTCAGAGAACACAAATATTCTATAACCCCCTTTTCGAAAAGATAAAAACTCACCGCCCCCTTTTCGAAAAAAAATATCACCTCTAACTTTTTAGAAAAAATAAACTTACCTACTTCCGCCTTTCTTGAAATCAATAATGTAACTGTAATTCATAGGTTCTCGATTCTATTGGGTCGTAGTCACATTTTATAGAATGATTATAATTCGCCTGTGTCTCGAGTGAAAAACAATAAAGATTTTAAAAATGATTTTATTAAAATAAAATAAAATGGTAATTGCCGCGCAGCGAGAAAATGTAACGCCCCCCATTGGGAACCACTGAATAAGAGATTCTCCTTTTTGGAAATTTTTAATAGATAAGAGAGATACTTTTTGTTTTATTTAAGATACTTGTATATTTGCTGTGAGGTACCGACCTAGAATAGTGCTTCAACTCTATTATATTATCAGTATTTTTCGGGTGTCCCGTAAGAGACGGGTAATCGTAAATACTATAGGAAAAAATAAGATCTCACATAATTCAGCAATGAG
Source organism: Molanna angustata (assembly GCA_963576475.1). Classification (NCBI taxonomy): domain Eukaryota; kingdom Metazoa; phylum Arthropoda; class Insecta; order Trichoptera; family Molannidae; genus Molanna; species Molanna angustata. The sequence continues at coordinate 25,989,797 of OY754982.1, forward strand.
GTTCACCACTCATTATGAATGTAGTGCCTTTTTAGATGTGTCGTGTCTGGTGTGTGGGGGTTCACGATGCTTCGTCCTTTCTTTTTTAAGGTTACACACACTAGCACACCTATAGCTGGTTACTTCACATTGATTTATGTAATAAATTGTTTATAAACATATAATATTGCATTGTACGAATGGCGGACTTATTGCCTGGAGACAATTTCTTCTAACTAACTATCTGAGAATAAAAATACATGATAATCAAGTTTCTTCATAATATACGATGTTACGTACAATTCAATCGATCTATATAATTATTTTCAAAATTTAAATGTGTTCCATGCAAGACTGATCCAATCTATAATATACATGTCCCTGTCTTTCCCATATACCTACTACAATACATTTCCTTATCCTTCCCACTTTCGCATTATCATCCGGTCAGTACATATCATCTGTCGATCGACAATATTATCAAAAACGAATAAAATCAGTGAATCCGTCAATAACATGTACAATTAATGTATCTAAAGTGAACAGTGAACAAGTGAAATATAAGTTGACCAGTGACAATGTAACCAGTAAATAAACATTCAAGTAAGTTATCTTCATCACCATAAAATTATAGCCAGCCATTAAAGGAAAAACTCTTTGAACTGAAGCTACCTAACATACGATATAACAGTTTAAATAAAATAATAAAACGATACGCAGTACCGTTTACAAGACCGAAACACAAACATATTTATTGATATGGACCACTAATAAAAAGTCAACATTTACGATTTATGTGTTTTTGTTATATGTAATTAAATCTTCGTAACTCAGAACATAAAGCATTTGAATAATTAAACGATTAAACCATGTTTACCTACTCATGTAAGCTGTTGCCTCCTGCATAGGAGAACAATGTTAATACATTTTTTTTCTAGTAAAAACATCACTGCTCATCTTATGCACTGCGTTTTAAACAAAAAAAAACTAGTGGGTAAATAAAACTATACGGATTATTATTATAATATACAGCATTTTCATGGAATGATTTAAATTATTTTTATGTTTCCGGAGCTTGGGTTCACTTTGAAATATTTAACAGTTGCAAAAATTGAGAAGCACTGATCAGATATCACTCAAAATCTAATGGGGCCTAAGTGAGTATTAGATATACAAATTTGCAAAATTTGAAAAGAATTGAATGAGTACTTTAGTCTATAATCGATAATGTGGAATAAACACGCCTTGCATAGTTCATACATAGCACATATCACATAACATAGAAGGTACACAGCACACACACAGATACATTGTGATGAAACTTTCAAAATACAATCTCAGCATGATACTAGTTGACAATCTGCAATAAAAAATAACCTGAAAAATTGCGAATTCATAACTCACCACTATATCCCCTTGGGGTAGTGAAAAGTTAAAAACATTTGTTAGATTTTTGGTTACCTACTATAAATACTATAAGGTAGGTATCTACATAGGTGCCCCCCTAGACAACGTTTCATTTAGCTCAAGAAAAGAAACAAGAAAAAATAACTCAATGTATGGAAGTGACAGTTGTCACGTGACTGGCAACTGTCATATTTATACATTGAGTTATCTTTTCTTGAGCTAAATGAAAGGTTGTCTAGGGGGGCTGAACCTCATATCTATGCACATACTTTAAAGTTTTTATTATTGGTATATTTTAACTGATTGAATTCAAATTAGGTACAAATATCTTTGTTTACACAACTATTGAGTATTTTACAGTTAACCAGTTTCGAAGCTGGCCATGTTACAGTTGTCAGAAGTATAAACCCTCCACAATGCATGATGCAATTGTGAGTCATGTTGGTAATTTGGACTTCCTTTTCAGTTTGCTCATTTCCTGTTTCCTCTTCCTTGATGTTGTTACCCTTATAACTTATATTTTCTTTTATTTTCCATTTCTTTAATTTATATATATCTAATTATTCTATAGTTTTTTTTACTTCCCAAAGTGGGGAGTTATAATTTCGCGATTTTTAAGGGTATTTTTTATTACAGATTATCAACTAGTATCATGCTGAGATTGTATTCTGAAAGTTTCGTCACAATGTATATGAGGGTGTGTGTGTGTGTGTGTGCTATGTACGGTGTGTTATTTACTTTATCGATTATATGTAGACTAAAGTACTCATTCGATTCTTTTCAAATTTTGCAAATATATTTATCTAATACTCACTTAGACCCCATTAGATTTTGAAGGATATCTGAATAGTGCTTCTCATTTTTTTTAACTGTCAAACATTTAAAGTGACCCCAAGCTCAGGAAAATAAAAATATGAAATTTTTATTTTCAAATTGGTAAAAAGGCACATCACTTCCATAAAATGGCATTGAAAAGTTATCAAGTTTTCGTAATAAAATATTTAAATAAAAAATAATTTTACAAACTCATTTCGTGAAAATTCTGAATATTTTCCATACAAAATTTGAATACTCTATAGATTGACTTGTTAGTGGTTAGTTGCAAAATTTGAATACTTTATAGAATGAGTTTAGCGTTGTCCACAACCCACTGTTTTTTTTTGTTTTCTTACAAACACTTTTTTTTTGTTTTGTTTTTGTTTTATTGCTTTCTTTCTATGATGCCAAATGATAACTTATGTGGAATCCAATAAGTGGCTACTCTGTAATGCTTATTTATATGTAATTATCGTGATATTGAAGCTGTTGGTTTTTTCCAATAAATTAAAATAAATTTGTCCGGATGAGGGAGCGGGTCAGCTCCAAAACGTGTTTACCATAATATACTCAATAGTGGCGTAAACAAAGAGAGCTGTAATTTTAATGAACCTCAATTTTCAAAATATTTTTTCGTTTTTCTGGCAAAAGTCACGGAGAAATCCACTTGAGCATTATATAGCTGGAATCATTCGCTCGATAAATGTGTTGATAACTGAGAAACATACATAAAAAATTATGTTCCTAAGTTGTTGTGCTGGAATTAAAACAATTCAACCAAAAATAGACTTTAAGAGGATAGAATAGAAGATATTTTTTTAATATAATACTTCTCAGGAAACTAACAGGAACTATGTCAAATATTAACTGAACACTCACCCAATACCAATTCGCCACATTCTGGAGACTAACAATTTTAATCGTCTCACATATCCAGACTGAAAACACAATTAAAAACTGTGTCTCCACCGGGAATCGAACCCGGGACCTTTGGATCAGCAGTCAGATACATAACCAACTTATCCACGAAGGCCGACATGTCGCCTTTATTGGCGCATTCTGAAACAGTGTCTTCAACCAGAATCTAATTTGGCACGAAAGCCAGCGATTTTCTAACATTTCCTTATTCAATTTTTTTGTGATGTACTTATTTGTTAAATTTCGACATCCTATGGAGCAGCGCCTGGTTTATTTTTACTTTTTGGATATATTTTGACCTAAACTAAGTTGATTTATAATAAAATAGTAAGTATTAGACTCATCCATTTTTTTTATTCCAGGATTTGCAGACGTACATGGATGAATCAGTTAACGGTGTGATATTGTTAAGTTTCGGTTCAATGATCAAAGCCAAAACAATGTCTAGTCAAAAGTTGCAAGCCTTCCTGGACGCATTCTCTGAACTTCCTCAGAATGTGCTCTTTAAATGGGAAAATGAGACGATGCCAAACAAACCAAGTAACGTCATGATCAGTAAATGGCTGCCGCAGTATGATATTCTCAGTAAGAATTATATTCATTTTTTTTCTACCCAATCTGTATCAAGGTCTAATATGTTGTAGATCTGAAAGCAAAATATAATACCCACAAAACTAAATAATAAGTACTTTTATCCTTCTGAGTGTTTATCTGACGAATTCGTAGCTTTTATAGAATTTAATCTAGAAGTGTTCATTGATGATTGTTTATATTATGTAAGGTTTAATACAAATTAAGCAGTGTTATTATTAAGAATTATTAGTTTTAATACAAATTGAGTAGTGTTCATAAGGGGGTAAGTCTAGTCAAACGCTAAAATCAAAACCCTCATAATTACCCATATCATGGATATAATTGTCATATGGAGTTCTATCATATGTTAGGATATTAAAGAACTCCATATGATAATTATATTCATGATATACGTGTAAATTATTTCGACCATCAATTCCATAAAAAACTCAACGTGCACGGGAATTGACGGCATAAATTCCAAACTACTTAAAACTGTACAATTAGAAATTGCCAAGCCTCACCCATACAATAAATTTAAGCTATCCACTCTGCCACCGATTGATCTATGATTTCTTGACCCATCACTAACCCATCTCTCTGATGATTAAATCGAGTGAATCTTTATGTTTGTACATCACTCACAATTAAGGTTCCCAAAACTCATTAATCATTTCTACTTGTAAATGCATGGTAAAAACTTATTCTAAAACTGAATTCTTCTTTTCCAGATCACAAAAACACAAAGGCCTTCATAACCCATGCCGGTATGTTAAGCACAACAGAAGCAGTGTCTTGCGGAATTCCAACAGTCTCCATACCATTGTACGGAGACCAGTTTGCTAATGCTGCGGCCGCAGAAGAAAGTGGTCTGGGAATCACCGTTCATTTCAAAGACATTACAAAAACAACTCTTTTGAACGCACTGAAAAAAGTCTTGGATCCGAAGTGAGTGTGCATAAATAATATATAAATTATTGAAGTACCTACTATTCATTAATGACTTTAAAGGCTGTGCTGTAAAAAAATAGAATATCATTTAAAAAATCTTAAGTATGGATATTTTAAAATGAATTCTGGTTTTGATTTAATTTTGTATGACACAACAACTGAAGTTCACGGATATTTGGCGTCAAGAAATGTCTTCTCATATAGAAAAGCTGTGTACTTTGAACCAACTTTTTCGATCAACTAATTTGACATGATTTTTTGGATTTTTTTTTGGGTATGTTCAGCGATAATTCTTCACTACTTTGTCCGATTTCTTTTGTATTGTATTGGCTTTATGCTTAATAGGCTCCCAAACAGAGCACTCCACTCGGAGTCGTCACAGATTATAAATATAAAACAAAGAAAATAATCCATGCTCATTGAAATCTCATTCATTAGCATTTCATTAGTTGTATAAAAGGATTTTTCGACGGGATAATTCTTTGTCTCTCTCAAAACTACCCTCTTTCAGATACCGTATGTGAGGTGACAGTTTTAATTTCAATGCAATGAACTTTATTTTTGGAATAAACACTTTAATTACAGGTTCCAGCAATCAACGAAGAAGTTATCAGAAGCATGGAAGGACAGACCGATGCCACCTCTGGAGACGGCCGTCTATTGGGTGGAACACGTGGCCCGTCACGGAGGCCAGCATCTAAGGCCAGTCTCTGCAGACCTGCCTCTCTATCGTTACCTTCTGCTTGATGTCATAGCCTTCCTGTTCATCGCTGGGTTCCTGGCTGCCTTTGTGGCATACTTTTGCTCCAGTTACGCATACAGGGCACTCTTCAAATCCACTAAAACCAAAACTAAATTAAACTGAAATGGATGGATTGTGGTCAAACTTAAATTATCCAACCCATGTATAGGTATGGTTTACAGCAAATAACTTGAGTATTTATATCATGAAGGGTGGCAGTTGGCATAATATGTCATATGCCAACCAAGCAAAATACCCAAATTTCCGATCACAGCACAGTCCACGCGATTTCTCAGTTTATTTGTCAACCGGCGCGCGGAATCAAAACCATCTATGTTTACCCATATCATGGATATAATTATCTTATGGAGTTCTATAATATCTTAAGAAGTTATAGAACTTCATAAGATAATTATATCCATGATATGGGTTATCACGAGGGTTTTGATTTCGCCGGTTGGACCAGACTTGCCCCCCTGACTTGCCCCCCAGACTTGTCCCCCAGAATCGGACCTACGAACTGTGAATTTCAAAATTGGGTTCGCTGTGATTAGCGATTAGATATTATTAATGGAGGTATATGCATTTGAAAATGGAACACCGTTAACACGATTACATTGCACATGGGTCTCATGGGCCCCATACACGGTACGATCCGTCGTTTCAGACCGATCGAAATGATGGATCGACAGTGTATGTCAATATCGTTAACGATTTACTTGGTCGAAGACGATATCGGAGATCGCAACAAAACCCATGCAATCATGCAAATCGTAACGTTAAATCGACAGTGTATGGCTCTTTGCGATCGATCGTCACGATTTCCTTTCAGATCGATCGTAACGACGGATCGTACCGTGTATGGGGCCCTTCAGAACAATCTGAAACTAGGTGTTAAAATAACATTATTTCAACACTAACGTTATTTATCCTAGAATCATGGTTGAACCACGGTTCAATTGAACCTGGTTCAAAGTATTCCACATTCAACTGAAAGCTTAATTTATAAAATTATTTAAACCGCAGTTCAGTTGAACTCGATTCTGAGCTCTATTTCATACTACAGCGTCGAATTTAGTTTTGTTTATTTGGTTGTCATGACCACAGAACATTATGCTCGGCACAGATCAAGTGCACGTCACATGATTGAATGGTGCAATTTTGTTCAAAAGAGCGCATCCACTATGGGTCCTATTAGGTATTAAGTTAAAAATACACCAGATCCTGTATGTTTTATGTAGGTACACATTGTTAATTTATTGCAAGTAAGACTGAATTACTCACTAATTACTTGCTTTATTGTACAAAAGACAATTATAATAGAAAGAGTAATATTGTTTTTTGAAAATTGTTTATTGAAAAGACTAATATTGTTTATTGAAAATTGATTGGATTCATGACATTCGACAATTTATAGATAAAATTATAGACATCACAGTTACAATGTGCAAAAGTAGATGTCGCTTTTAAGATCATTTAAAATCTCCGTCAATCTATTATAGGTACTTATATTTTTTACTGTCAATCATGCTATTTTGAAAATATACAACGAAAAATAGATTCTTCTTTTATTATTATTATAATTAATTAGTTTAAATATTCTTTTTAGTCCAATTATCCCACAAGGAAGAATTATGTGATATTGTTTTTATTAATTTTCCTCTTGAGAAAGCATTGAACAAAATACAAGTAAAATAATTGCATAAATATAATATTTTAATTCATTAAGACTATAATTTATTTTGTCCCTTTTTATATGGTATAAAAACACTCTTTATCCCATTATATTTTGATCTATGTAGGTATATGGCATAAAAACACTCCTTATCAATTTGATCTATGTAGGTATACCTATGGTACAAAAACACTCCTTATCCCATTATATTTTGATTTATGTAGGTATATGGCATAAAAACACTCCTTATCAATTTGATATATGTAGGTATACCTATGGTACAAAAACACTCCTTATCCCATTATATTTTGATCTATGTAGGTATATGGCATAAAAACACTCCTTATCAATTTGATCTATGTAGGTATACCTATGGTACAAAAACACTCCTTATCCCATTATATTTTGATTTATGTAGGTATATGGTATATGGTATAAAAACACTCCTTATCCCATTATATTTTGATCTATGTAGGTATATGGTATAAAAACACTCCTTATCATTTTGATCTATGTAGGTATACCTATGGTACAAAAACACTCCTTATCCCATTATATTTTGATTTATGTAGGTATATGGTATAAAAACACTCCTTATCCCATTATATTTTGATCTATGTAGGTATATGGTATAAAAACACTCCTTATCCCATTATATTTGAATCAATGTATGTAGGTATATGGTATTAAAACACTCCTTTCCCCATTATATTTGGATCAATGTAGGTATATGATATAAAAACACTCCTTTTCCCATTATATTTGGATCAATGTAGGTATATGGTATAAAAACACTCCTTTCCCCATTATATTTGGATCAATGTAGGTATATGATATAAAAACACTCCTTTTCCCATTATATTTGGATCAATGTAGGTATATGGTATTAAAACACTCCTTTCCCCATTATATTTGGATCAATGTAGGTATATGGTATAAAAACACTCCTTTTCCCATTATATTTGGATCAATGTAGGTATATGGTATAAAAACACTCCTTTTCCCATTATATTTGGATCAATGTAGGTATATGGTATAAAAACACTCCTTTCCCCATTATATTTGGATCAATGTAGGTATATGATATAAAAACACTCCTTTTCCCATTATATTTGGATCAATGTAGGTATATGGTATTAAAACACTCCTTTCCCCATTATATTTGGATCAATGTAGGTATATGGTATAAAAACACTCCTTTTCCCATTATATTTGGATCAATGTAGGTATATGGTATAAAAACACTCCTTTCCCCATTATATTTGGATCAATGTAGGTATATGATATAAAAACACTCCTTTCCCCATTATATTTGGATCAATGTAGGTATATGATATAAAAACACTCCTTTTCCCATTATATTTGGATCAATGTAGGTATATGGTATAAAAACACTCCTTTCCCCATTATATTTGGATCAATGTAGGTATATGATATAAAAACACTCCTTTTCCCATTATATTTGGATCAATGTAGGTATATGGTATTAAAACACTCCTTTCCCCATTATATTTGGATCAATGTAGGTATATGGTATAAAAACACTCCTTTTCCCATTATATTTGGATCAATGTAGGTATATGGTATAAAAACACTCCTTTCCCCATTATATTTGGATCAATGTAGGTATATGATATAAAAACACTCCTTTTCCCATTATATTTGGATCAATGTAGGTATATGGCATAAAAACACTCCTTATCAATTTGATCTATGTAGGTATACCTATGGTACAAAAACACTCCTTATCCCATTATATTTTGATTTATGTAGGTATATGGTATATGGTATAAAAACACTCCTTATCCCATTATATTTTGATCTATGTAGGTATATGGTATAAAAACACTCCTTATCATTTTGATCTATGTAGGTATACCTATGGTACAAAAACACTCCTTATCCCATTATATTTTGATTTATGTAGGTATATGGTATAAAAACACTCCTTATCCCATTATATTTTGATCTATGTAGGTATATGGTATAAAAACACTCCTTATCCCATTACATTTTGATCTATGTAGGTATATGGTATAAAAACACTCCTTATCCCATTATATTTGAATCAATGTATGTAGGTATATGGTATTAAAACACTCCTTTCCCCATTATATTTGGATCAATGTAGGTATATGATATAAAAACACTCCTTTTCCCATTATATTTGGATCAATGTAGGTATATGGTATAAAAACACTCCTTTCCCCATTATATTTGGATCAATGTAGGTATATGATATAAAAACACTCCTTTTCCCATTATATTTGGATCAATGTAGGTATATGGTATAAAAACACTCCTTTTCCCATTATATTTTGATCTACCAAAGTCAAGAAATATACATATTTTAATAACGCGTTTGTTTAGTTTGAAAAATTTGAATATTAATCCATACCATCACTGCGTGGTTAGCAATGCAGAGTAACCAGCGACAGGAGTGGTGTGTGCACTATCTTATTAGATAAACACGACACGTGCGTGTATTATGTATATCCACACACCAGTCACGTCTTACCCAAACATGGCACATGGTTAATGAAGCTCATTGATGAACTATGTGAGATGTTAAACTAATAGAACCAGTATAATACTATATAATATATTTTATCATTATTTTATGTAATGAAGTATAGAATTCTATCAATAAGTGACAATATTATACAATTTTTTTATTCCTATGTATTGGAATTATAACAATCAAATCATAACTCATTGCTGTGAGTCGCTTTGAATAGTGCTTCCATTCTTTTCTATTATCTTAGAATAGTGCTTCCATTCTTTTCTATTATCTCAGAATAGTGCTTCCATTATTTTCTATTATCTCAGAATAGTGCTTCCATTCTTTTCTATTATCTTAGAATAGTGCTTCCATTATTTTCTATTATCTTACACTAATGCTTCCATTCTTTTTTATTATCTCAGAATAGTGCTTCCATTATTTTCTATTATCTCAGAATAGTGCTTCCATTATTTTCTATTATCTTAGAATAGTGCTTCCATTCTTTTCGATTATCTTAAAATAGTGCTTCCATTCTTTTCTATTATCTCAGAATAGTGCTTCCATTATTTTCTATTATCTTAGAATAGTGCTTCCATTATTTTCTATTATCTCAGAATAGTGCTTCCATTATTTTCTATTATCTCAGAAAAGTGCTTCCATTATTTTCTATTATCTTAGAATAGTGCTTCCATTCTTTTCTATTATCTCAAAATAGTGCTTCCATTCTTTTCTATTATCTCAGAATAGTGCTTCCATTATTTTCTATTATCTCAGAATAGTGCTTCCATTATTTTCTATTAGGTACCTTAGAATAGTGTTTCAATACTTTTATATTATCTCAGAATAGTGCTTCCATTCTTTTCTATTATCTTAGAATAGTGTTTCCATTCTTTTATATTACCTTAGAATAGTGCTTCCATTCTTTTCTTTTATCTCAGAATAGTGCTTCCATTCTTTTCTATTATCTCAGAATAGTGCTTCAATGATATTAGGGAGACAATGATATTTTATGGTAAATTTTTATATTTTATGATAAATTTTAACATGTTTCACATTTTTTTTTGACAAATTTTAACAAGTTTCTAATAAAATGTGATCACGTAGGTATACCAGCCTATTGAGATGTTAAAATTTGTCAGAAAATACAACAGACAAAATAAAATCTCGCACAATTTATCATTGAGGCTCATCACCCATTCTGAATGTAGTACCTTTTCAGGAGAGACGAAACTGATGTATGGGATACACGCACGTTTCGGGCTTCCTTTTATATGCCGTGATGGTTTGAATGAATGAACGAATGAATGAAAATCGTAACTCAATAATTATTTTTTTTATTACAAAATTAAGGTCATGGAATAACATGAATATTACATACAATTTGATATTATATTCATTCCGTTTTCCTTTTAGACTTAGAACAGCAGTGTCTCCATAGATAACCAATTATTTTGTAGTTGATGTAGAACAGTATAGATGTCACAATTAGTAAAAAAATGTAAACGTCTATCAACAGATATCTGTAAAATGGAATGTCAGCCATTGATGGCCTCAAGTGTTTCCCTCCGTGTCTTCCAACATGCTCTACCCAAAAGATGGCCGTGTCCAGAGCGGAATGTGGTCTGTCCTTCCACACTTCTGATAGTTTGTCACTTTTCTTTTGTACGCTGTAAAATAGTTATTAAAATTAATAAAAATGATTCAGAAATAAGGAGAAAGGATTAAAGAACATTGTCGGGACTATTTATATCCAAACACATAAAAATAATATAATTATTTTTATTGTATGTTTTTTACTTCACTAAATGGCAATACATAATATTCTGCAGCACAAACAAATAAATTAAAAAATAAAAAGGTACTCTTTTGAAATAATAATAATAAACACTTCCTTGCACCCTGCGCAAGTGGCGAGTTTATTGCCATATGGCAATTTCTTCCAACTAACCAGTGTTTCCAGCCCAGAGAAGCAATATTTGCGTGAGAAATAAATTGAAATAAATTTCTCCTCTGCTGGGAATCGAACCCAGGACAAATAATGGATATTATTTTCTCGAGATATCAAAAGCAAATGTTTGCAGGTACTCTTCTTCTTCTTCTCTTTAGTTTACGTGGCATTCCAGCCAATCATTAAGATGATTTCTGCCAGTATAAAAATATAATTATATTATTTCGAGAGTTATTGCATTATAGATTGAAGAAATTTTGCTATGTGGAAACAAATATGCAGAGAATTAAATGACAGAAGATGTAACATATTGATTGGTTGTGGAGTATTAGATGTATAGTAAAAATCATGCTCGCTGTGGATTGGGCATTCAAAATAACACATGGTCCAGGGTTTTGACTTCCTCTCTACAAGCGAAGGGCAATACCTTACATGTATCTTGTAGAGGTGACTGCTGATAATGCAGTGTCCTAGTCTGATGCGACATATAGGTATTTGACACGTCTCGTTTGTCCATGCCCTTGTCGTGGCAGGGCCGGATAAATCATAGAACAACCCGGAACAAGAAATCAGGGCGCTTGTCTAAAAAGGGCGCTTAAAATCCTAAAATGTTAATTATATAAATCAAAAATTTCCCAGGTATGGCACTCGGTTCTCTCTGCCTTCCCCGAAAGGGACACGGCGTGATGGTGTGTATGATAAAATTCTGCGGTGTTAATATCTTGTCCGTCTATTACCGTGTTATTCGTAAACATATATATACCTACTAAATACTAACAACTGCTCGACAGTCGATTCACACACACACACACACAAAATAATCATTGTAATAATTTACTTGCTAAAGTGTTAAATTATCTACATAATGAAGCCAGCGCCCCCTGTCTGAAATCGCCCGGGCGCTTCATAATGAATTTCATATGAGATGATAGCGGCGTGTTTGAAAACATTCCAGATGCTACACGTCACAGTAACTTTAATTATACATTATACTAAGAACTCTTATTGCTTGTTAATGAAACTACATAAGCCGTTTAAATAAGCGGAACCTGTCAGCAACTAATAGCAAGGTTTTCTAAAAAAGGGAAACGAAGTTCTTTAGAAATGTTATGATAATTTCAGTGAAGTTTTCCCTTTCAACTTTAGCGACATACTTACTTATTTCCTTGATCTCGGTCGCCGACTCGTCACCTGACTCTTTCAATTATTCATATATTATTGTTTCTATCTGTCTCTTCTGTCTGATGTCAAATGTTAACACGTGTCCATATTTTTTACGAGTCTAGTATAGACCATAGATTTTAATATATACCTATAACTAGATGGAATACTAGTCGGCAAAGTGTATCGAAATCAATGGGAGATTTCGTGTGCTGTTTTGTGTAAAATTCATTGGCATACCTCGTTTCATTAATACCTATTAATTTATGTAGGTATTTATTATACCAAGAACTTATTTAGTGTTTTGTGTTAATTAGAATCGCGATTTGTTTTTTTTATTTTAAGTTTGGTGTGATTTTAAATTTTTACTGGAATTTGATAGTTATATTGAGTTTTTTTTAATTAAAAATAGTTTTTATGATATTTTTAGTGTTAACATTAGTTATTAAGTTTAGTTTATTTACATAATACCTGAGATAGTTAAAAAGACTTTTAAATTATATTTTACTTAAAACGGTTTATGTGATGATCCAATACTTTAAAAATTGTAAGACCTAAGGTTTTAGTTTAAAATGCCTACTTCTCAGGATACGGTACATATATATAGGAATAGGTAGAATTATAATTTATTTTTGTTCTTTGGTTTATATTAATATATTGATTTTTACTGTATAATATTGAATTATACTGCATAATATAATATTGAAATTCCAAACATTTGGGAGGGGGGGGGGCGGTTTGAAATATATTGCTCTGGGCGCAAAAACATGTTAATCCGGCCCTGTGTCGTGGAACCATGATTTAGGAGGAATTGAAATTTGGATGTGTTTATAAGATGAATCTTTCATAGCACTGGACATATCTCAGTCAATGTTCCATTTGGATGCAAGTTCTTTTATAATCGACGGTATTAAATCTTGGCAGGGATTTATAAAATGAGGTGTAGGTATTGCAGGTACTCAATATGAATAAAATATGTAGAGCGAAACAGGATTTAAAATCTTCCTGTAGTGACCGCCGTAACAAAATATAAGTAAGTCGTTTTAATTCTGTGCTGGCGTCCTGGGTTCAGTTCCCAACAGGAGACTTATTTATTTGAAAACTATTTATCTCGTAATTCTCAGGCGGAATAAGGTTACTCAGAAAAAAATAAAGATCTGCGAAGAGATGGAAGGACAGTTGGATCTCTTCTCAAGATAGTCTACCTTCATAAACAGGTCAAATTAATGACACGATGAAGAAGAAAATGCAGCTAAAGATAAATTTGTCACATGTACAGAGAGCCAGAATTTTTTTATTAAAACAATGATATTTTAAGCCGATTGGTTTCTGTTCTGGTGTCCTGGATTCGATTTCCACCAGAGGTGAATATTTTTCAATCACTTATTTCTCACACGATTCTAACTGCTCTTGGCCCAAAACAGTGTTCAGTTGTAGGAAAATGCCAATTGGTTAGGTATATGTTCGCCGCATGCGACAGGAAGTGTTTATTTATTTAGTGCATTATGGTGTATTTGATAATCAAACTCGACACCTTCAAAAAGGTAATTCACAAAATACCAACTTCATAATATTTAATTTAGCAAAATGAGCATGAAATAATTGGTAAAATATCATGGCATTTTGTAGATTCGAGTGGTACAAATTCTATGTCATTAACGATTACAATATATTGTTGGTATAAGTATTGAGTAATTTATTTGAATTACAATAATTGTTATCTGTTGAAACTAAATAATAATCAGGTGGCAGATAAGATAACAATAAATCAGATGTACACATTATTGTGGCCAACGCTAAATTCTCAACATCATAATGTTCCAAGATAATTTCATTTACGTATCAGAAAGTGGGGTATTTCGATAGGCATTACTACTATTGCTTGAAATTATGTTTTTATTTGTTTTTATTATATTTGATATTACTTCTCGGGCAACTAACAGGTACTATGGCAAATATTTAACACGCACCCAATAACAAGTTGCCACATTCTGGAAACTCGTGATATTTATATTGTAAGTACAGGACAACCCGCCTATATTGGTGGTTGTGCTGTAATAAAAAAATAGTAATTCAATTTTTCAAGACATCTAAGTTTCTTTTTACTCATCGCTAGGTAAAGTTTCCTGCAATAACCTGAGAATTTTGAGGGGGCCGATTTGCATACAAGGAAAAAAAACACAAATTTGCGTGACATTCTCAAAATATTTGCGTCTAACCGTATCTACTATATTTTTGAGTAGAGTTTTGATTTTGCAAATTTTAGACGTGTTTTCTTCTCCTTCCTCTTGTAGAATACGTATTTCATTCATCAAAAAACATTTTAGTACCTATAATGGGAATTAAACGTGGGATGGTGACACAAACAAAGGACGTTACTGTACTTCGGCGGTCTGTCGTATTTTTACACTATGGCTGGGTTGATTCAACAAAAGTAACAGTACAGTTCAAATACTTTGATCTCATAAAATTGTTTAAAATTGTGTTGTTTAACGGCATAGATTTCAATGAAACAATCAAAAGTTTTGCACAATTTTATGAAATCAAAGTATTTTAAATACCTATACTTTTTCTTTAATCTTTGCTCGAGAAACACAGCCTAACAATCCATAAAAAAACTATTTATAATGCACAAAAATGTCATTTAATTGCATTAATTATAATACCTGTCATCCAAAACTTGTCTCAAAGAATTCAGGACGGTCTCCTTGGAGATATCTTTGTAGGTGAGATAGACCCCAACTCCACTGTCTCTTGCAGCGCCAGCATTTCCAAATTGGTCTCCATATATGGGAATAGAGACCACTGGAACTCCGCAATGTATGGCTTCTGATAGGCCTAGCATTCCAGCGTGAGTTATAAAAGCTTTCACGTTTTTGTGATCTAAAAATACCTTTTGCACATTAGAAAAATATAATCAAGAAACAAAGAATTTGTTTTATTTATTTATTTATTTTATTTTATTTTTTAATTAACACATACAACATTAGATAGTTTATTACATGGATTAATACATATGATACATCAATTATCTAAATCTAATGTCAGTTACATGTGTCAAATACATTTTGGTTTGTGTGTGTAGTGTAAGTAGTAAAGTATTTTTATTATTTATTTATTTAATTATTATTCCGCTTATGTAAGAGAGAGGGTGTGTATATGTATGTGTGTGTGTGTGTGAGGGGTGTTTGTGTGTGAGGGTGTGTGTGTGTGTGTGTGTGTGTGTGTGTGTGTGTGTGTGTGTGTGTGTGTGTGTGTGTGTGTGTGTGTGTGTGTGTGTGTGTGTGTGTGTGTGTGTGTGTGTGTGTGTGTGTGTGTGTGTGTGTGTGTGTGTGAGGGTGTGTGTGTGTGAGGGTGTGTGAGGGTGTGTGTGTGTAAAAGAGAGTATGTGGACTTAAGAGTGATAGGCCATGGTTAGCTATTGTTTTCTAATTTATCTATTTGGGATATTTTCCGTCGATATTCGTTTGGGGAGTCGTAAAAAATGTCCAAGTTTAAAATATCCACATACCTTGAGTAAGCATCCATGGCCCTATTGATTGGTGAATTTATTGCAGCATTTGTTTTATAATATTTGCATTTAAATAATGGTGTATGTCTTGTACGTCTTATAGGTATATTAAAGTCAATAAGTGTGAGTATATCGGCGGAGTCTATATGGTTATTTAAAACATTATAAATAAAAGATAAATCAGTCATTGTTCGTCGGTTCGCTAAACTTTTTTACCATTCTAACATATCTTAATTGATCCTTTAATGGAGTGTTATATTATTCATGTATAATTTGTTATTAAGTCTGTATGTTTACAAAATAAAATAAAATATCTAGTAATAGCGGAGTGCACCTGTCCCTGTGCTCTCCTGAGAATATTAGAGGCCAGAGTTTAAAGAGTGTATGAGCTGTACCGGCTAGCTCAGACCATAAAAGCCTATGTCAAAGTAATAGTCGACGTCGAAGGGACCTGACAGCGTATTAACCTTTCCGTGTTGATTAGGAGGAAAGTATTGCTTCGAATTAGGCACTAGTTTGTTGCGCTAATGCACTTAAAGAACTCGTGTTGAATTCAAGGCACGTGTCCTCCAAATACACACGGTTTAGCAACGAAAACTGTTCCTGCTAATACGTATTAAATTCTAGGCAATTAATTATTGAATATGGAACATACATAGCCATGAAGTTCGACATGAAGACATGTGCCTTGAATTCAACAAAGTTTTTAAGTGCATTAGCACAACAAACAAGTGCCTAATTCGAGACCTAACATGGCTCGGAGAGAAAAATATAAATTTAGAGCAAAATATTGGTTATAATGAATCAACGGCTAAAACAAATTTTATAAGAAAATGGAAATCTAATAGACCAATAATATATTTCAAGTTCCAATAACACAGAACCCTTGTTACAATTTTGAAATGTTTTAGCCACTTACATTCAAATTATCATAAAATTTCCAGATCTATAGCTCAAGCAGTCACAAAGGACGAGAATTTGTTTGAGATAATATAGTTTGCTATACTTACTAAGAACTTCAAATTGTGGGACCCATTTCATCAATTTTACATTTTTCGGAACTCCGTCCATAGTATCGTTCTCCCATTTCCATAACACATCATAGTCGAGTTCTGAAAATGCTTCTTGGAATGCCTTCATTTTCTGTTCTGGCCAAGATACGGCTCTTAGCATCGAGCCCATACTAAACAGAATTACGCCGTTTTTAGAATTATTCAGGTATCTCTCCAGTTCCTGAAATTAATGAAAAACGTTTATGAAATGACAAAAGAATATGCTTTCAAATATTTACATCTTGAATCATCTAAGAGATCACAGAGTCGGTCGCAATTTTCGTATCGAAGGGTCTTTGAAGTGGAATAAAAATTACCCTTTGACATAAGTAAAGCTGAGTATTGTCCCTTGAAATGAATCATTAAACAGCGTTATATAAATTATAATCGTTATTATTAGAATTGTTAAAAAAAATAAAATGATAAATATGATTAGTTATTGTTTTTGTTATCAAAAACAAGCATATGCTTTTGAATGTTATTGAACGTATTTTTTGTGGGAAGTTCAAGCCTTCAATTTGAAGAAGTCTGAAGTCTAAAACTAATTAACGTAATGAAGAACAAAAATATATCCTTATTTATGGTTTAATATCCTTATTTTAGACACAATCTTCATTCACTTTGTAAAACTATTTTTAGTGAAAATATTCTTTCCGTCGCAGAAGTCAAATTTGAAAACATCGAAATTAAATTTAAATTTGTTGCATAAGACTGTATTTTCGTAAGTTACATAGTACCTACATGTTTTTTTTTTTTTTTTTTTGTTGGCTCTTCACCCGTTAAGAGTGTTCTCAGCCATCTAAGTTAAAATATTAAACTGTCAAAATAGAGAAACCTAAATTATTTTTGTATATTTATTTTACTTCGATCAATTTAAATTTTATGAACAGAGTTAAATTTTAATGTCATTAATTTTGATGAATTTTTTGAGCAAAATGTTTACCTGCCTGGAATTGTAGCTCAACAATGTCCTCACATTTGTTGGCATTGGAACCCCAATCTCTGTGAGGTCGGTAAAAAAGGACGGATACCTATCGTTTATGGGGCATTCAAGAAACAAATGATCCAGTGTCTCATCACCAATCATACATTCGCAGAGACTGCTATCAATGATCCCTATTTTTTTTAAATGCTCTCTGGTACAACAGTGTCCCATGCGGATACGACACATAACGCTGATGGAATGTTTGTCAAAAGCTTTATCATGGAACCATGGCTTATTGACAATTGTTTGTTGGGTCGTTTTGTAAAGTCTACCCTTTTTCAGTGAGCTTGTGTACCAATATAACTGCCATTTATTCATCAGACGGTTTTTTGCGATTGGTAGGAGATCGATTTGTGTAATATTGGGATGTGTCCGTGTGTTTCCATATGTTGCTCTCTTAGCCAATTCATCCGCTTTCTCATTTCCTGGTATACCACAGTGACTTGGTATCCATGCCAGACAAAGTTTTCTGTTTTGGTTGCATATTTCTTTAATTTTTTTCCATATATCTATACAGTAGTGGTCATCACTATACAAAATAGGGGATTTAGAGAGTTTTTCGAG
The DNA here is from genome assembly GCA_963576475.1 of Molanna angustata. Classification (NCBI taxonomy): domain Eukaryota; kingdom Metazoa; phylum Arthropoda; class Insecta; order Trichoptera; family Molannidae; genus Molanna; species Molanna angustata. The sequence goes on from OY754982.1 coordinate 26,008,582, forward strand.
TGTACTTAAGGAATCGGTCAATATTAATGTCTTTAAGAATCGTTTTTTATTTGCATAGTTCAAAGCCTCTATTATAGCTTTACATTCTGCTGAGAATATTGTAGAATCTTTATGGAGAGTCAAAAGTAATTCAACTTTATCTGAATCACTAAATACTGCTGCTCCAGTATTGCTTTTGCAGTCCATTTTTGATCCATCCGTATAAAGTATTTTCCAGTCATTCCATTTGGATTCAATTACGTGTTTAAGTCTTTTAGATGCAAAAGCATCTGGAGTTATTCCTAATGAGTGGATTATGTTTGGCGGCTCGATTAAATTTTGATAGGGTAATGAGTAAACTGGGAGTGTCTCAGATTTAATGAAATCCGATGAATATTGGTCTAAAAAGGTGAGGCTATTTACAAGAGGAGGGGAGATTTTATGTTTCCAAAATGGTGATTGATTTGTGAATATTTTAAGCATAGCGATTTTTCTAATTAGAGGGTGGAATTTAATAATATTGCATTTTAAAACAAATTTATCTGACAGATACTGTTTTCTCAGCTCAAGTGGTGGGTCCACGGCTTCCACCTGGAGTGCACATACCGGTGTCGATTTCATAGCGCCTAATATAAGTCTCAGACCTTCAAATTGTATTCTATCTAAGCGTTGTAAATTTTTCTTGGAAATTGGACTAAGTAAAAACGCTCCATAGTCGATTTGACTGCGAACGTATGATATATACATTAAACGTAGAACAGAAGGGTGACCTCCCCACCAAGTACGGGTTACAGCTCGCATTGCATTTAGTCCAGACTGACATTTGTTAATGATATGTGTAACTTGAGAGTTCCAAGATAGTCTGGAATCCAAAGTGATACCAAGAAATCTTAATTCCGAAGAGACAGGGAGGATAATGTCATTTAGTTGAATTTTTATATGTGGTATAGAGCGTTTTTTTGTAAACATAATGGCTTTACATTTGGGAGGACTGGGATTCAGGCCATTTTCAGATAACCACGAAGAAATATTTTTGAGAGTATTATTCATAATGTTCTCCATTTGTTGGATTTTTTTCCCTGATACATAAATAAAAAAATCGTCTGCATATATCAGTAACTGTGCCGAGGGTAACAGTACATGAAAAATCTCGTGAATATAAATATTGAAGAGGATAGGGCTAAGGACTGACCCCTGTGGCAAGCCTCTGTCGACTTTTCTTTCTTGAGTATCAATTCCTCGAATGTCGAGAATGATTTTTCTATCCAGGAGAATATTCATTATGAAGATGGCTAATTTTAGGGGGATTCCAATTCGGAGAAGTTTAGATTTAAGAAGGGAGAGAAGCACATTATCATATGCACTTGTGATATCTAAGCTTACTCCTATGACCTGTTCTTGTCTAGAGAAAGCTAAAAGAATATCCGTTGTTAAATTGGCTACACTTTCTACTGAGGATTTTTTTTTTCTGAAGCCAAACATATTGTACGGCAAAATATTTTTGTTTTCAACGAACCAATCAATTCGTCTTTTTATAATATGTTCTGTTAATTTAAGCAGAGTTGATGATAATGCTATTGGTCTGTAGTTGACACCTGAATTAGGGTCCTTTAGTGGTTTCAAAATTGGGATAATGAGTTGAGTTTTCCAAGATTCTGGGATAACCCCTGTATCGAACATTATGTTTATTAATTTTAAGAGATATTCAAGAATTTTGTCGCTACTATTATGTAAGATAATATATGGGATCCCGTCTATTCCAGGTGAAGTATTTTTTACCACTTGTAAGACTGATTTTAATTCGTCTATTTGGAATGGGGCATCTAGCCAGTTACTGCTAGTATGTGAATATTGTAACGAGATTTCATCGATGTTAACAGCATACGGTGGGGCCATTTTATTTAAGAAATCTTCTGACCATAGTTTAGGGCATGATTTAGAAGATGGGGTTTTGTATGAGCCACGAAATTTTCTGATATTATTCCAAACTTCTGAAATTGGAACTTGGATACTAAGTGATGTGCAGAAGTCTTTCCACCCTTTTCTTTTCTTGTTTTTGAGGAACCGTTTGACTTTAGCTTGAACATTTTTAAGATACAAGAAATTTTCAAGTGTCATGTTATGCTTGTAGTCTTTATATGCTTGCTTCCTAATTGACGAATGTTCTTCGCACGCTGAGTCCCACCAAGGAGGAGGTAAGGGATACTTTTTGAATTTGGGATTCTTTTTAGGTATAAATTTTTCTGATATTTCAATCGTTTTAATAAATTCATCGTAGCATTCTTGTAGGTTTTCTATTGAGGGGGGAGTAAATGTTATATTGGGGTTGTTGGTGTAATGATTATATCCTGACCAATTAGCTTTTCCAAAATTACAAACATTTTTATCGAATTTGTTGTTTCTTTTGGATTTTGAGTTTTCAATATGAGAGGTATATATGTATCTGTATGACGGTTGTGAATAATGCAAAATTATTGGAAGATGATCACTATTGAATGGGTCAGAAAGTATTTTCCAATTCAAGTATGGAGCAATATCGGGACTACATATTGTTAAATCTACTGCGCTGATTCGTTGATTTGGCACAGGGATACGTGTCGGTGATCCGTCGTTAATAATGCAAAGATTCAACTCATTTAGCAGATCAACTATAATTCTACCTAATTTTGTGCATGATGATGAACCCCACATGTTATGGTGAGCATTAAAATCTCCCATAATTATAAAGGGATGTTTTATTCGAGAAATTATGGTTCTTAAAATATTTTTGGTGGGTTGGAAATTAGGAGAAATATAAATTGAGACAAAAGTTGTACCGTCTATTTCCGCAGCAACAACTTGTGATGGACAATTTATTGGTTTTAAATTTATCTGGTTAAAGAAAAATGTGTCTTTTATTAATAACGCAGCTCCACCTTTGCCATCATGTCTATTATCTTTTAGGCATTGGTAGCCGGGAATTTTGAATGTTTTTTCATCGCGGAGCCAGGTTTCAGATAGTGCCGCTATTTGAACCTGGTTCTCGGATAGCAATTTTTAAATAGAGTCTTTATTAGGTATTGCACTTCTGCAGTTCCACTGGGCAATATTTAAGGCCATTTTGTATGAAAGATTATACAGGGAATTATTGTGCGAGTTACAAGTTTAAGGTCTAATTTGTTTCTGTGATAGAGTTTGAATCGATATCTTCTTTATTTAGGTTGTTATTGAGTATATTGACAGTATTTTGTAAGGTGTTATTAATAAGTGCATCGTTGGACGGTACTGAGATATAGTGTTCTGTGGTAAGAAGTTCATGGATCATATTGTATATGCAATTTAGAATTATTTCTTTACGACTATAATTAATGTCTTCAGGTATTATTGTATCTGGGGTAGTTTCATTTGTTAACGGGAGAGCACATCCATTTTTAGGTACTGGATGGTTTCCATTTGGTGCAATTAATAATGAGTTGATTTGTTTTTTATCCAAGTAAGGGGGGGTATTAGTATGTTTTTTAAGATTATTTTTGTTTGAAGGGGTGATTACCCTCCATTTTGGTGTGAAATTTTTTTGTGTTTCAATTTTGTTTGAATTGTTGACAGCTTTCGTTTTTTCTGAGTATGATATTTTCACGGAGGGAAACATTCCAGCTGCTTCGATATACGATATACTTTGGTCAGCCATTACTTTCTTAATGTTCCTCTGTCTTGTCAATTCTGGGCAATTTATATCGATAGCCTGGTGATTTCCCGAGCAATGAACACAAATAGTATTTTCTTGAGTTACATTACATGTGTTTCCAAGATGATGTAAAGTGCATTTAAAACACCTAGGTGCTGCAGATTTGCAGTTAGTTTTAGTGTGTCCGTATCTTAAACATTGATGACATTGAATAGTAGGGAATATGTAAGTTTCTACTGGTAGACGATTGTAAAAGAGGTAAAGGTGTGATGGGAGTTTTTGCCCTTCGATTGTGACCACAACAGTTTGAGATGGTTTCCATGTCGGGATTTCAATTTTACGGTCTCTGTAGTTGAGCCTTCGAATTTTTATTATTTTTCCGAATCCCGGAGGGACTTCCAAATTACTTAATATTTCCTCGTCAGAAAGAGATGTAGGTATATCTTTTACAACTCCAAGACGAGTTACGTGAAAGGAAGGTATAAATGGTAAGTAGTTGTTTTGTTCTAAAATTTTGTTATTAAGAAAAGTATTTGCTGCTAAATAATTTTTGAATTCGATTGCAATTGTGCGTTTACCCAACGGCTTGATTTTTTTTATGTTATCAATTTTATTTTTGTGGATAAACGAACCGAATGAGATAGCCTGTATTTGAAGACTTTCTCCCGCTACTTTCTTTTGTACATGTACAATAAATGGGGAAAGAGAGGATTCATTATACAGTAAAGAATTCTCTTGGTGTACTGAGGGGTTTATGTTTGGTTTGAATTTTTTGGATACTGAACTATCCAATAATGTATTATCATGATCTATCGGTGTGGATTGGGCCTTACGAGTTTGTTTTGATGGCGTACATTCTAATACATTGTTATCTGTTGACTTGGCAACAACGTTACTAGGTAACATTTCGCTAGCACAGCGCATGAAGCGCCGGCAAATTGTTTGCTTACCTACCTCCACTAAGCAATTGTTTTGACACACTTACAAAAAAAAATAAAATAAATAAAAATGGAACGAACTCACCGGTTACGTGGGGACAATATTTTAACTAAGATATGTTCACATAAGCATTTAAACAAAAATTAACACAAAATATAAGTTTTTGCACCACTTAAAACATCAAAAACACAAAAAATATGAGGAGCGAACTACAAGCGTCGTGATTCATTCAGCGGCAATTCACGTCCCACCTACATGTTTTATGAACAAGTATCTTTTAAAATGTTTATTTACTACATAATATTTTCAAAGGCCTTCTATCGAACCCATATGTGGCATAATATATACCTATTCGTACTTACCATGTCCATTTTTTTCGCCTCTTGAAGGTGTATTCCACCAATTTCCACAGCATTTGGAGCCATAGGCGCTGCGCCAATCAGTGGAAAGTAGGTGTTTATCAAAATCAGACTCATATTCCTGGCTATGTCTTCTAAAGCAGGAAGATCTTCTCCATAGTATTCGACCATCATTCTCCTTTCGGGTATTTGACTAAACAAATAATATACCACCTTATACCAGGCACCCAAAAGTAGGGACTCAGCTGTCTGAAGCAAAGTGGGATTTCTTCCATATTCCAAATAGTGACTAGGAATGAAGGATGGGTTGTCTATGATTCCCAGTCTTCCAGTAGTCCAAGCCATCATAACGTGAGAAGTCACTCCAATAAAAGGTACCTTCAATTTGTTGACGATCCCCAAACCACAATCGCTGTTAAACTGTTCGACAATGACCAAATCATAGTCGCCTTCTTTGATTGCTCTGACTTCTTTGTTTTCCAGCATAGCTCTACAGGTGTAACTTCCTATCAAAAACAAGTTTTTCGCCGAAACAATGTGCTTCATTATTCTGTCAGTTCCGTAGGGATACGAGAAATACTCAAAGTCGAACGCTGAAATCCATATCTTTAGAGAACCCTGCAAGCTGATGTCTTTGTACGTCTTTGGTGGATTTTTCATGGGAAAATGACTAATCACCGTCACTTCGTGCCCCTTTTCCGCCAAACCTTTCATCAAAGGTTCGAATGCGTAGCTATGGCTTTTTCCCACGTGTGGAAATATTCCAAGAATTCTGAAGCCGGAGACGTGTTCATAATTTAAAAATAAAAATGCACTAAACAAAAAATATTTCTGTATGTCCTTCATTTTGTCCAACACCTGTGGTGTTATTAGTCCATTAATTTCCAAATCACTGTGTTATAGGTATTACAGAATGGATCCTCGATCAAATTCAGTGTAGATCATGATCTATTTTTAATAGTAGGAACTGTTGAATAAACTAATTCGGCATTTATTTTAATTTGAAAATCTTACATGTATGACATGACAACAATCAATGTTATAATTTACGTGTATTATGTAAATAACTAACAAAATCCGTTATACGTAATTGCTCTAGATAATGAATTATGTTACCTACTTATATATAGGTACAGATCCCTTCGACTGTAGGTACACTTGACATGTCGCTAACTGAGTCCAAACCTAATGAAATCATATAATGAAGTAATGTTGTCATTCTTTTATTAGGTATTTTACTGATTTTTTTATTAAATGGGTTTAGATGGATGGTGGCAGAGCGGTTGGTGCGCTGGATCAGTAATCCAGTGATCGCGAGTTCGAATCCTACCACCTCCGATTTCTTTTAATTATAGTACAAGCATTTATGCTTAGTTTAGGGAATGTATGAGGATGTATGTTTACATGTTTCGAGGATATATTCATTCTTTAAAAAAATACTTAAAAAATCGCAAAACCACTAAAGATCATAAGTATAGACTATGAAAGCATTCATTTATTACTTTTGCAATACACAGATAAATTCCAAGAAAACATTAAGTAAGTTTACAGTTTATTAACATTCTGAAATAATTTGTTCATAATATACTCTAACAGATGTACCTACTACCCACTAATCTCTGACTTTCAAGTCAAATGAAAGTTGTAAGGTAAGATTCCTAGTTATTTTCCGAGGCAAGTTTTCAAGACATCAAAATAAGAAATACAAAATAGGTAATTCATGTGTGTTAAGTTCAAATTTGGCGCAGTATCCTTTACTTTTAGTGCGTGCTTGTTTATTTTAAATTTGACATAATGCCTTTTATTGAATGCGTGTTAATTTTGATTTGACATAGTGATTGACCCATGATCAAGTGGGTAGGTATAATGTCAAAACAAGCAAAAAAAGTCAAGCGAGAGCATATTATATAGTCATTAAATGATACACGCGTGATCTTACTAATTTGGTAACGAATCAACAACAAAAAATTAAAATCTGATACATTTTTACGCATCTTCATAACGCTATTTTTTTATCGCAGATTACCAACTATTCATGCTGAGATTATATTCTGAAAGTTTTATCGCATTGTATCGCTGATGGATAAACGTGTTTTTGTGCCCGTATTTGAATCCGCCCTCCCCCCCCTCCCATTTTTTTGGAATCTTAAATGTTGAACAATTTAAAATTAAGTAAAATTACATCGGGTCTAAAATGACGAATCAGTTTGTTAATATTACCTAAACCTACATCTATGGATAGTTGTTTTTTATTATTTATAAAAAAATAGCCACAATAATTGGAGATTCAAAATCATATTACATATTTCCAATGTGGTATTACATTATTTGAGTCAATTTTGTTTTGTTTGACAACACCAGATATAATGCCCAAATAACATGTTAAAAGTAGGCGAGCAAGATATAAGCACTAAGCGGGATTTTTTAATCATGCCGAGCCTCTATCCGGGTACGCAAAGAGAACCGAGTGCCATACCTGCGGATTTTTGATTTATATGATTAACATTTTAGAATTTTAAGAGCCCTTTTTAAGACAACCGCCCTGACTTATTGTTCCTGATTGTTCTATGATTTATCCGGCCCTGTGTGTGCTGTGTATTATGTGATATGTGCTGTGTGCTATGTACTATGTACGGCCTGTTTATTCTACTTTATCGATTATAGACTAAAGTACTCATTCGATTCTTTTCAAATTTTGGAAATTTGTACCTATATCAAATACTCGCTTAGACCCCATTAGAATTCGCAGTATATTTGATCAGTGCTACTCATTTTTTAACTGTCAAATATTTCAAAGTGACCCCAAGCTCAGGAAACTATAAATTTGATGTTTAAATTATCAAATTGCTAAAAAGGCACATCACATTCGTAAAATGGTATTGAGGAATTATCCAGTTTTCGTAATAGGTATATTTAAATCAAAAATAATATAACAAACTCATTTTTAGAAAACGCTGTAAATTTTCCGTATGAAATTCGAATACTTGGTAGTGAGGAGTATAGCGTTGGCCACAACCCACTCGTTTTCTTATAGATTTTTGATCAAGTAATTATTTAATTGTTAATATTTGTTGATATTTATTAATCTTATAATATATCTTTCAATCTGTCTTCATCTTTATGTTTTACCCTATCATAGTTAGTTTTATATTCCAGTCTAAGGATTTTCCATTTATATATTTTTTGCCACGTTAATGTCTCACTGTAATGTTTGCATCAAACTCGGGACAGTTATTATATCTTGCTGTACTTGAAACAATTGGTTTAATCATTATTAATATAAGTGCTATGTTTATTCGATTTCCTGCCGTAACCCTTATACTTTCCATAACATCATGACTTGTGTAAGAAATGCACATTTCTTACACAGTAGGTATTGTACATATTTTGCAGTTTTGAAATTATATGAAATTAAAAAGAATGAATAATTTTGTTTATGGTATACCAGGTAGGTACATATTTAATTTTTTGTATTGACACATAGCTATATCATCCAAAAAAAAAAATTCCTTGAATCGTGATTGAATCACGATTCAAATGAACCCGGTTCAAAGTCTTATTCCGCATTCAACTGAAACCTTATTTATAAAATATTTGAAACCTAAGTAGTTCAGTTTTGTTAAGTTGGTTGTCATGTATGCGCGCCACACGATAGTTCTGTCGAACTCTAGCTACCTATTGCACTTTTTGACATTCGATATTTTTGTTTGAATTCAACGTCAATGGATTGAATAATCCAATGGATCAAATCGATTTTTATATGTTTTACTCATATCACATGTTAAAATTAACTATAGATATTATTTAAATGGGTCATTGTTACTTCAAAATTGTCACATATCAAGTTGAATCAATGTAAGCTACCCCCGTCACCGGTTCAATTTGACATTTGAGTTGAATCACGGCTCAACTCTTGATCCATGTAAGTTTATAAATAAGAAAAGCGATCAAATTCAAATTGCAGATCAACCATCGTTCACAATTTAGACCACGTTTATAAATAACATTGATATGTTTTTGATCGATCAATATCTATGTGATATATTGATGTTGCGCCTTGTATCAGGCAATATGTATAGCGGGTTACGAGATTGTACGAATAGGGCATTCGGCAATCTTCGGGTTTGAATATAAAGGAATGTCGGTGGTTTGTTCGAGGCTTTTTATCTACGATATTGCTCTCACGTTGTGGTTCAATTTATAAACTAATTATTGTACTTCACTCTTGTATATATCAATTTACTGTAATTTATAATAAACTGTGTAATTGTTAAACGCGTGTTAATTTAATATATCTGTGTATTAAAACTACCAGATATCACAATCTACGAATATTGTTAAAGAAATTGTAATTTGTCTCAATCAAAGTATTACAAGAAAACAAAATATCACAACGCGAGATATCACTAATGAAAAAAATGAGTTATTTATCCAACAAACATGTAAATACTATCTAAACAGAATGTTTTTAGTAAGATATTGATTACTTAATTGATGATTTTAATTCTTCTACTTAATATTCCATGGATCTATTCATCATCTTCGGCAAAACAGCAAAGAATAGCCTTAATTTAGATTTCATTTAAAAAAAGCAATTAAACTTTTTGACTCATTTCATCCCAATTTTAACGACCAAATTCACAAATTCGACTGTCCAACGAAGAGTCCTTGTGGACAAACCGCCTTCAATCAATTCGTAATTTTGAACAATTAAATAATTGCTAGCACAACTAAACGACAATTCTTGATATATTATATAGACAGTCACATAACACAAACACAACTAATTAATCACTTAATATTATGTTAACTTGTTATCACTCCGGTCGCTGTAGTTAGTTATGGATCAACTGTTAAAAAGTGTATCGGGTCATACTACACAACGCAACACATCAGAGATCGACGATCTACTAAAAGTGTTTTATTGAAAAAAATATTCCGATTAAAAAAATAAATGATATGATAATGTTTCGAATGTGTATATTTAATTATCTCAATCGATTAAACGGGTAAGATCCGAGATCCAAGAACAGCAAAAAGAGACATTTTTGATACATATATCACAAAACGACAACATGGGATTTCCGGCGACACTTTGATCAAAACAGTTGTAATACATATTTGTATTCAATGAGTAAAGAAACATTAACATAATATTAAATCGGATATCAACGCGTATATTTCAGAAGAAGCAAATTTACTAAAGACAACTGTGGCAAATGTATGAGATAAAAAGTTTATAGTAAAAATGTTGGATCAATACAGTTTTGTAAAACGTTAGTAAATAATTTTAATACACTTTTTGTACGAAAGCACTACATTTTTATCAATAATATTATGGAAGTGATACGGTTGAATACATAAGACCAACTATTTCATAGTCCAAAACATTTGGCTTCATAATACACGTATAACACATAACATGTTGGCACTGGGCCATTAATCAATACGCACACACAGCGCGCGAGATGCCACAAATCGTGCCATTAAAGTAAGGTCACGTAATAAAAAAGCATTTCTAATAAAACGATCGAGGTATATTGAACTAGTCAATAAAATAGATCTTTTGAAAACTGTGGGAACACGAGACAGATGAAGCTGACGAAACTGGAGCAACATACTTCGAACGTATTTCGAAAGAATGTCCCAACAAATTCCAAGGAAATAAGAACTGGTTAATGCAATATTGATGACTTTTTGACGTTGTGGCACGTTTTAAGCACACGTGGTCATGAGTTTGAGTTGTCGTTGATGTTTGGATCTTGGCTCTATTAATAATAATACTAATATAGGCTAAGATCCTCTGAAACGGTTCTAGTTATGGTTTAAGAAGTGGGATCCCACAAAAAATCAATTCTCTAGGTATAGCGCCAAATATCTTGAACCAAGCTTCCAAGTGCGCAGAACGCAAATTTGTGCTTCGTTGGTATATGCGAAAACCGCCCCCCTTCTCGTCGAAATGGCTCAAAATATTTGGCGACAGCTATACCTGATTTTAAAAATAAGCATATTTGATTATAACTAGGAGTTTCCAGACCTTTTAATATGGCTATCCTAGCTTCTTTAAGTACCTCAATTTGTTTATAGTGTTGGCAGATTATACATACATACATACCATCACGCCATGTCCCTCATGGGATAGGCAGAGTGAACCAAACGCCACTTTTGTCTATCTTGACACGCATTCATCGCTTCATCAACCTTCACGAATCGTCTCATACATGTTCGTCTGTTGTTCACGCTTCTTACGTTTCTTCCACTCCACTTCATTTCTTCTTACACTTTAGATTACAATATTTAAAATTAATAAAAATAATTCTTAAAAATCGACTATAAAAAGCTACAGTGGAAGCATAAAAATTAAAAAATAAAACGATTTTCGTATTAAAATCTAACTCTGGAAAAAAACAATGAAACAACAAAAAATTCTATACAAATGAAAATCATATAAAATAGACTACAAAGTATAAAATAAATGCCTAATTTAATTAAAAAGCTTATTTATTTTACATCTAACACAACACATAAGTAGGTACATAAATTACAAAATAATTATTTTACATAAAATTACTTTTTGAAGTCTGCGTCAAACGCATACATATTTATGTACGATCCGTCAAGTGCGTTATTCCATAAAATGAATGAAATTCTGTGACTACGTTTTCAAGATATTCAAGTTGGTATTTTTAGATGATTTTATTGTACTTATCTTATAATGCTCTCGTATCTTCGACCTTAGTCTACTTAAATATTAAAATCATAAAGATTAAATCATTAGATAATATTTTCAAAAATCCATCAATTTTAACAGTTTTAATAATAAATGATTATACAAGGATATACATTAATTTAAGAGGCTATATTAGGCAATATAGTATATTTTGAAAATAACTTTCCCAGTAGGTACCCCCAAAAGATACGTCTTAGAAATAAGGAACAATTTATATGTAGGTACGCATCTTTCTATTGCATGAGTTTTTTGATTTTTGAATTTGTTTAATACTTGTAAAATTAGTTTTAGTAAGACCCTTTTTTATTTTTTTACTGTAAGTAACAAAAAAACTACAAGGCCTATGAAGTAGATTTTTACTTCAATCGAAAGAGAATATGAAAATCTACCGGCTGAGTTTTTTATTATTATAATATTTTAATAACTAGATATTCTTGCTATTTAAAAATAAAACTATAAATTTTACCTTTTTTGCACGATAAAATGTTGTATATCACATATCAGGCGATACACAATATTTTTTCGTGTTTCATTCATTAGAAGGTAATAAAAAAGAAGGTATACAAGGGCCTTAATATTAAATGATTATACCTACAAGAGTCATGCGGTATACTTATGTATGAAAATAACTATACCGCATGACTCTTGTTTTTGTATGTTTAGTTTTGATCTTATCCTTGTATCTCATTATACGCATTATATTTATAAATAAAATAAATATAATTACTTGAAGGTTTTTTCGTTGACACAGTGGAAGTTCATAGTTATAAATTGTAAAAAAAAAACTTATAAATAGAAACTACTCGGAAAGAGACTCGGCGTGATGGTGTGTATGTAAAAAATTGTCAATGATTTGTCATTTTAGACCCGATATAATTTTAAATAATTTATTAAAATTCCAAAAAAAATATAGGGTGGGGGGCGGTTTCAAATTATATATTGCTACGGGCGCAAAATCACGTTTATTCGGCCCTCGCCGTGATGGTATGAGTGAATAAATAAAATCTGTTTTCAATTTGATTTATTTGATATTTTGATAAAATTGAACAATTTTGTATTTCATACAAAGTAAACAATCCTATGTGTTTTCTGCTCAGCGTTGATAAAATATGATTTTTTTTCGATTATATGCAAGATTTTTTTTTCTGTTTTTACATGTATTCAATGTAAAAACTGTCAAAATAATTACAATATGGCATTACTTTAAATAATTAAGGTAATTGACGACTTAATTAATTTAAATGATTATTTTCAGAATAAAAGTTATTAATTGAGTACAGAATTTAATACATGTTAGTGAAAAATCGATTAAAAATTTGCTAATTTATATGAAGAAAATATTGATTATGGTGCCCTGAAAAGTATTTTTTCATCATTTGGAATATGAAACCAAGCACTAAAAATATAATATTGTAATAAGACAAGCTTTATTAAACAAATATGTATGTTGTAAAGAAAAACATGTAGGTACGATATATAGGGAGGCGTCGATATCTTGACAAATTTCGGCGAAGTTAGGGAAGGTTTGCGTATCTAGTAACAGTGACCAAGCAAAAACGCAATATTTGTATTTAGCCCCTCTAGACAACATGTTACTAAAGCTAAGCGTTATATCGCTAAGCGATAGAAATGTATGAAATTGGTGGCTGTCACGTGATGTCATAGCCACCAATTCCATACATCTATCGCGTAGCGATATAACGCTTAGCTTAAATGGCATGTTGTCTAGGGGGGCTGTGCCGATCACTCTACGTACAAAAATCTTCCCTTCTATAGAAAAGAAATACTATAAATACTCGAGTAGGTACCTACAAACATTATTCTTGTTGACAAACTTTTTAACATCTCGATAGAGACGAAGTTGGGATATTATAGAAGAACCAGGAACTCAAGGCACCTACAGGGCTTACGACTTGTCATCGGCTAGTTTACGTGATCACTTTATGCGCTTGCGCAACGTTCACCAATTATGCATTCTTATTGAGTTCCCTTATCAATGTAAATTTTGAAAGTTCTATATGTTTGAATAATGTGTAACAATTCACCTGAAAATAAGGAATTATACTATTGCCTTCTACGAAGTAACGAAGAAACCTTTTTTTGTAACGCCATCTATTGAGAAATTAGTTTATTTGTGAACAATGAAAGCAACAGTCCTTATAAATGAGTATTTGCAATTAAAAAAATATTCGATTATTTCTGTATTTGACACGTCAAGAATGAATACGTATCGATATGTATCTCATTTTTGGCATTACCTAGACTTATGTATCATTGATCTTAAATTACGTATCATTAATCTGACTTTGTTTTCGACTTATCACATTTACTAGCACAAACGAATCGTAGGCATTTTCTTGATATATAAAATATAAAAAGAACAAAACAAATTATGAAGGTGATGACGTCCAAGAGAAGGTATCGATACAGTGGAAGATCGGCTGAGATAGGTCTGAGATGTTCTCCACCATGTCTTGCTACGTGTTCTATCCAATATATGGCAGTGTCCAAAGGCGGCGATGGTCTGTCCCTCCATATGGACGAGATTCTTTTTGCGCTGGCTTGCATTCTAGAAAAACACGGAAAATAATTAAATTTGTAATGGCCAATCGTATTCATGTAGAAACCTACAATATTTCCAATATCAGTGTCTGCATCAGTAGAAAATATTCCTGTGTTACAAACTGTTACTAATATGTAGAGACCTGAATCACAATATATTTCATCCTGAATTTTTATCTCTTCATTTCTCATGCTAACATTGCTTCTCTGGGTTGGAAACACTGGTTAGTTGGAAGATTAAACTCGCCACTTGCGTAGGGAGCAAAGAAGTGTTTATTATTATTATTTAATTTTGAACTTTTTCCCGAACAGTTTGAATTATCACGTTTTAGAAAAATTACACCGAAATTTGGATCTTTTAGGATATTTTCGTAAGAAATACATTTCCATGCAATTAATTATTCATCGAAAAGTCAGAATTAAACAAATATTATTGTATCACAAATTTCTGCGGGTGAAATCTACACAGCCAATATATTAAATATAGTTAAATTAAACTGTTAACATGACTATAAATTTGCAAAGTAAATACAGCTATTTCATATTATGGATGCCTTACGCTAATGTCGGTTCTTATAGGTCTCTATCCTTCTGTAATACTGTTTTGAAAGACAGAAGAAGAAACTTGGTTGGTACATTTGCGCAAACCGCTCCACTCCCGGATACAATCTACATGAATAAACAATGAAACTTACATCAATTTATAGTAAAATTATCGATTGCACGCAGTTATGTTTGGTTAGTAAAATTTTGCTTTTATGTCTTGCAACACGTACTTTTATGTCTTGCAACACTTGCTTTTATGTCTTGCAACACTTGCTTTTATGTCTTGCAACACTCTTGCATTTATTCTAAGCCCTGAGGACCATCAAGCTCAGTTTATATTGTATCGCAACTCGAATCTACGGATGTGTTTGAAGTATAAATTCATTGTGTAAGGAAAATCATAAATAGGTTAGCCATTCCCTCATGAGTGACAAATGATTCTATAACTTTAAAATATGAAACTTGGTGTTTATGAATTTTCGTTTTTAATTAACTTACTTTGGACTAAGGATGTCTTCAAGGACTTCCAGGACAGATTCCTTGGTGATGTTTTCGTAGCTCAACACTCTTCCTAGTCCACTTTCTTCGGCTGCCGCCCCGTTGACGAACTGATCCCCGAAGAATGGAATGATCAGCACCGGTACTCCACGATTGACTGCCTCCGTCAGTCCCAGTAGACCTCCATGGCCGATGAACGCTTTCACCTTTGGATGACCTTGAAAAAAGGGGAAGAAAATAGGGAATGTAAATAACTCTCAATATTCTCATAAAAACAATGAAGGAATAACCGTTTCTTTCTTTACTTAAACTTTTGGCATTCAATATCTTTGACCTTTTTAACCTTTGATCCTAATTTTATAGATTTTACAAATTGTATTGCAAAATAAACTAAGAAAAATAAAGTGAAAACTATTTATTAATGTGCATAAATTACCTATATGGTTATATACAAATCAAAGGGTCTTATTAAACTCGAGTCCCTGGGTTAAACTTACCAAGAAAGTTTTGGGTACAGCAGAACATAGCGAAAACGGAGCAGGGATGCTGTTACTTCTTAATCTGGAGGCGAAGAAAGAGGGAAAACCCTGAATGTGAATGTGAAGTTGTGCAGACAATAAGGAACATAATGCAGGACTGTCAGCTGAGAAAAATCCGTGGAGGCCTACATGACATTCACAAGGCAAAACCGGAGGTGATAGAGTGGCTGGGGGGTCTGGAGTTAGTCTTTTTGGCTAGATGGTCTTATTTTTCTGGACGTAGCCCATACGGGTATGAACTGGAGCCATACGAAAAGTAAAGTAAGGGTTGTACTACAGGAGTTATTTAAGAATAATGTAAGAAAAAGTTGAGGTCCCGCAAGCAGTATTCTCGTAGTACGGGTCCTTTCATTTTTCTCAGATAACTGTTGAAATGCGTGACCCTAAGGGTCTTTTTCAAATCCAACTAGATACTGATTATACATTTACAAATATTATTTCCTTCACAAGTCGATCGTTTCGGCTGATCGTTTCCATATCATCTGAATCAAAAAAATCAAAGTCTGCAGAGTTACTCATGAATTTGATTAAAATAAAATGAGATCAGCTTCAGACTTAAGCAATCTTGGAATTGAATTATAATATTAATTAATACAAAAATTAATGACATTTTCATAATAAACTTTGAACATAACCAGTTATTTTATGATTAAATGTAGAGAAAGATTAATATTAGATTATGATCGAGTACTGATTAATACATTTTTAAGTTTAAGGCAAGATAAGAAATTGTCATGAGTAGCCCCCCTGAATCAAAAGCTGAAACTTATGTATTTTTTTGCCACATCTAAGTTTTACTTGCATACTTCAAAGTCGGTTCGCCAATCAAATATGAAGAACTTACTTATAATCTCATACTGCGGCATCCAAGGTCTGATCATAATGTTATCTGATTTTCCAGGCATCGTATCATTTTCCCATTTCCACAAAACTCTGTACGGAAGCTGAGCGAAGGCATCTTGGAAGGCCTTCAGTTTCTGCGGCGGCAGTGACTTTCCCCTGATCATGGAACCCATACTAAAGTACACAACTCCATTTTCCGATTCTTCAATAAATTTGAGAAGGGTCTAGAAAAAACATTTTCGATTGATAAAAAAAATATGCAATTTTTTTTACATATTGTGGTGGACTTAAATCCAAAAGGTGGTGGGTATTGTGGTGGACTTAAAACTAAATCCAAAAGAAAACACAATTTAAAAATAATAATGACAATGTCCAAAAAAAAAGGAAAATAAACAGAAGGATAAAGGAACTATAGAGGTACCTATGGATAAGAAGTGTGACTTCAGAAGCTTCTTAAAAACCATCAAGCTAGGAGTTTATTTTATACTATTGGGTAATAGGTTCCACAGCCGGGCTGCTTCAATTGTGAACGAGTACCTAAGTGTAAGAGGATGTGTGGTCATGATGTGGTATATTGGTATGGAGAGTGTCCTATGGATTTAGACCACGAGAGGAAAGATGGACGAATTTCTCGTTGATGTGTGAGAGGGTTTTTAAGAGTTTGACGTAGTAAAGAAAGAAGTTGGGAATTTCTTAGATATCGGATTTTGAACCACTTCAACTTTTTCCTGCTTTCAGACACGTGATCAAACCTTTTGAGTTATCAATGTCAACAGTTTAAAGATTTAGAACTTTACAGTCGTGCAGTCTCGAGTCTTTGAATTGTAGATACTATAAACAAAATTATGCTGTGTTTATGCCGAAGAACACCTATCTCTGGTGAACGGCAAAAAAAAACCTTTTTAGTCCATTGAGAGGGCGTTTTAATCAAACAAATTTTGTGCTACGTGGTTAATTCTCCTTTTACATTACCGTATCATTTAGGATAACCGTTTCGCCCGATAAAGGCTTTATCCAGCTGAAGTAGGTACCTACCTACTGAATAGACAAATTCTATGTGTCCTTATTTCGTATATTATTTCGAATGCAATAGATGGCATTAATATTTGAACTAGTGATCGCTCAGAGGTCAAAATTCGACCGTATCATTAGATCATTAGATCTAATGATACAATAATTATAATCTATATCATAAAAATATCATGTTTTCATCAAGGGGTACTTTCAAAGTTTTCTCTTTGCGTATTACAGATCAATTAATGAATGATTACTGCCAAAAAACTGCTTTGCAGTTTGGCGGGAAAATGAAATGGTTATTATTTTTTTATTAAATAAAAATAAATTAGAAAAAAAATCATATTATTTTTTATGTAGGTACCATTTATGTACCGCATATTATTAACGCGTTGCTGATTAGGATAAGAAATATTTTAAAGTCTGACGAAACGAAAATAGTAACGAAACGAAAAGCGTTCGTTAGACTTTGAATTATTATTGTTGATTAATTATAGGTACTTATATCTAATGTATATTATGTGTAAGGTTTATTTCAATTTTTTTTTCTTTCAAATTTTTGTTTAGTTTCCGTTTCTATAATATTTGAGATAAGTTTATAATGAAATAATTTTATGTGAAATTTATAATATTATGTGATAGAGAGAATCTGCTCTGCCAAAAAACTGCTTTGCAGTTTGGCGGGAAAATAAATATGTATTACTTTTTATTAAAAAATAAACATCTTAAAAAAAATATATATTGTATATGAAATTTTCTTTAACATGGTTTGAAATTTAAATTTAAACAACTGCGTCGTAAATACCACATTGACAGTTTAAACCTTAACAACGATCCCGAAAGAGAGGGGATATACGTGAGTATGACTACTGCAGTGTGACTACCTCGGTTATTTTAATATTTTGGTTGCCGTAGCTTATACTAAGCGGGTAAATTAAAATTAGGCTTCCCATCTCTTTCATGATCTAAGGAAAACAATCAATAGTTTGATGTGATATATTTTTTATTATACTAAACGTATTTATAACACACGTATAAATATTAGCTTTCTGCACTCCTCCTTATATAAACTTTAACTATGCCAAATTTCAAACTCCTCCGTTGGCGCAGTTTGCTCAAAAAGGAGTCCAAATTTTTCGCTTCACGTATTTTATTTTATTTTATTTTATTTTACAAAGGACAGCACACAGTACATGCATACAATTATTAAAATTAAATAAATAAAAATACAAAAATAACATGTACCTCTTACGTACTATACCTAATATCAAAATAATACAACAAAAAAGTGTGAATTAGTGTGGGTGCGCGCATGAGAGAAGAGTAATACATACATGTGTGTGTGAAAGAGATATCTAGAAAGAGTGTGAGTGTGTGGGTGTGTATGTGTGTGTGTGAGAGAGGGTTGTGCATGTAAAATGATATACGTAAAATACAAGAAAATTATTAGCATTATAATGCTATAGGTACCTACTATAACCTCACTGTAGGTATGTGGATTGGATAAACCACAGACCATGTTCTGTGGTTTAAGCCTATTGAATTTGTTATCAAGAGGTATTTAATTTTATTCTTAAACCATGACAGAAAAAAATGTATCAAAACCAAAAAAGTATCGAGTGAATTAATTATAAAAAAGTTGGTATAGGTATGCGCTTTTAGTGAAGTTAATAGGATAGTAGTGTTACCTAATTTTTGTTTCATAAAATGGCAAATCGAGAATATACTTACATTATCCAATAGTTTTAATTTATTTGGTAAATGAACTCCACCTATATCTACCACGTTCGGTCCTTGCGGGAACGCCCCATGAAGCGGAAAATAAGTCGTCACAAACAGCAAACTCAAATTCTTTGCAATCTCATCCAGATCGTTCCTGGAATCCATGAAACCGTCTCCCAAAAACCTATACTCCATGACGTGAGTGTTGATGTAATAAGCTATCTTGTAATATGTGTTGACCAGAAGAGACTCGACCGTGTCGAAAAACGTCGGACGTCGAAGGTGCTTCAAAAAGTGACTAGGCACGTACGAAGGATTATCGGGAATTCCGAACCTTCCTCGTGTCCAAGGCATGGGAACATGAGTAGCTATCCCGACCACGGGAGATTTAAACTTCTTGATCAGCCCAAAGGAACAGTCACTGTTGAATTGCTCAGTTATTATCGCGTCAAAGGTATCGTTGGACATCATGAGGTCCTTCACGTTCTTGTGGCTCGTCATAGCCCTGCAATTTAAATTTCCCAAATCAAAGAGTTCGTACGTCGCCATGACGTGTCTCAAAACGGTCCCGACGCCGCTGAGAAACATAAAGTCGTCAAAGTCACATATATGGACGTTCAAGTGCATGGACCCAGCCAAGCTGATGTCCTTGTAGTTTGGCGGAGGGTTCTCGATGGGATAATGGCTGACTACGCTCACTTCGTGTCCCCTTTCAGCCAGACCCCTGAGCAACGGCTCCACCAATATGTGGTGGCTCTTTCCGGTGTGGGGAAATATGGCTAAAATCTTGAATCCATCGACATTGCAATTGAAGCATAACAAAATGGAAAACACTACACTTATCCGATTCATTTTGGAATATTTTCTTTTGCAGTTCAATGAACCCAATGTTATTCAGAACTCGCGTTGATTTACTATTTTAAATCATATTTGCATATTTTTATCGACAAAGCACCACAGATATAAATTTGTATATACGATTTATTTTAATATTTTATTTATTTTTCACTTCTTTTTATAAACACACTTGTTTCAAAACCAACGGTTTCATTTGACAAATTGTAATGTTTCACAGGATAACATGTTGACACATTTCGTTAATTTATTTTTTAATCGCAAAAACATAGCAATATTTCTAAACAAATTCATAAACTTTGAACCAAGAATTCATTGTTTCTTATCTCAAATAACCTTATCATTCAAATTAACAGTGCTCACTAATAAGTAGTAATGTTTTGTGAGATTTTTTAGAGAACGTCTTTGCAATCATCCTTAGTGCAAATTTATTAATTATGAAAATTGACACT
The DNA here is from genome assembly GCA_963576475.1 of Molanna angustata. Taxonomy (NCBI): domain Eukaryota; kingdom Metazoa; phylum Arthropoda; class Insecta; order Trichoptera; family Molannidae; genus Molanna; species Molanna angustata. The sequence continues at coordinate 26,029,284 of OY754982.1, forward strand.
ATGTCTATCCGTACACTGTTAAAATATAAATGAATCGTCCAAGTGTTTAATGAGATGTCTGTATCATACTTGGTATACTACGTATGATTTTATCAACATTTAACTCTTCATGAATATTTATCTAGATTTTAATGATTTCTCTAAATGTTCCAGGAAAATCTTTAGATAAAATAAGATGAAATGTATATTTTATAGTGTATTTTATGTATGTATCAACAACTCCAATGACAGATATTGTAAATCTTGAAAAGTTATGTTTAAATATGACATAAAAATGACGTTTTTCCTTTCTGTAAAAGACACCGATTCATTTTACATTTTCTAAATCATTTGAAAATATTGTAATTTCTGTATGTTCAACCTTTTTCTAAGGTAGGTATCACTTTTTAAAGGTAATGCATACCCGCACATCAATCGATGATTATCCCACACTGTGGTATATATGCAGTGATGTGATGATATACCTACCTAAATGAAAAATCATTGTTTTTTTGCGTTATTTTAAATCACAAAGTAGGCTTGAGACGATTTCACTGTACCTGCTCCATTCTATTGGGAATTTAGATATAAAAGTCCAGTAGGTACTCATGACACGATTTTAATACATATCTTGTTTTAATGTAAAAAAAATATAAGTCAGTACTCTGTCACAGTACAAAATCGCTAACATTGACATTATTTTTATTATAAATTAACATAAATAATTAATTAATTTTTACTCCTCACTAACCCAAGGGGATATAGTGGGGAGTTATGATTCAGCAAATTTTTAGAGGTATTTTTTTTATTGCAGATTATCAACTAGTATCATGCTGAGATTGTGTTCTGAAAGTTTCATCACAATGTATCTGTGTGTGTGCTATGTACGGTGTGTTTAGTTTACTTTATCGATTATAGACTAAAGTACTTATTCAATTCTTTTAAAATTTTGCAAATATGTATATCTAATACTCGCTTAGACCCCATTAGATTTTGAACGATATATGAATAGTGCTTCTCAATTTTTTTAACTGTCAAATATTTCAAGTGACCCCAAACTCAGGAAACTTAAAATTTGAAATTTTTATTTTCAAATTGATAAAAAGGCACATCACTTTCATAAAAAGGCATTGAAGAATTATCAAGTTTTTGTAATAAAATATTTAAATAAAAAATAATTTAACAAACTCATTTCATGAAAATGCTGAAAATTTTCCATACAAAATTTGAATACATTATAGAATGACTTGTTAGTGAGGAGTTAAGCGTTGGCCACAACCCACTCGTTTAAGTCTGAATCTGATCTTAATCAATTTCGTGAGCAGGCTTGCTGTTCATCCCCGCTGCGACTGTTCGTGGAAATAAAATTGCCCCTGAGTCAAATTGAAAACGCTGTTCGTTATCGCCAGGCGCTAATATATTTTGTATGGGATTTGACGTTTGTTGTCCCAGACAAAAAAATGCGCTTGACGATAACGAACAGCTTTTTCAATTTTAACTCAGGGGCAAGGATTGCCATCAAGCATCATCACCACTGCCCCGAAGATATCTCATCATAACCTCAAACGTGGGGTCCCGTTAAATCGAACTTGGATCAAGTACCGACAAGTTGGCGATTCGAAAAGAGCATTGTATATGGTATACATGTGGTGACATATGGAGGTTTTTCCGTGTCTCTTCTTCGTAGAAAATAGGTTTCTAATTTTTGTCTTTTAAATATGGCAGAGCGGCCAGTGCACTATATTACTAATCTAGAGGACGTGGGATCGAAACTCGCCTCGACTGATTTCGTTCACCTATAGCATAAGCAAGGGAATATATAATACATGCGTTTGATACATGGACATGTTCATTAAAAAAACAAGGATTCTAATATCTGTAGAAATCAACTTTCTTGAGACTTTTTAAAAAATGCAACTTTGTGGTGTAATTTTTGAAGGTGGTAGATATTGGGGGCCTTCCATGACACGTACTTATTACATACGTTTATTATCTTGTCTTAATATTTGAAATGTATAAATCAGCACTCGATCATAATGTAATAATAATAATGAACACTTCCTTGCACCCTGCGCAAGTTGCGAGTTTATTGCCGTATGGCAATTTCTTCCAACTAGTGTTTCCAGTTTCCAGAGAAGCAATATTTGCGTGAGAGATGAATTTAAATAAATTTCTCCTTTGCTGGGAATCGAACCCAGGACGCCCGCACAGAAACCAAACGGCTTACCAACTGTGCCACGGCGGTCGGCGATATTCAAGTTTAAAAAAAAAATTACCTACACAATGAACAATGAAAAGCCACAAGTAGGTAATAAAAATTGAAAAAATATTGACGACCACTTATATAAACAATGCTATCAGTCATTTCAAGATAACAAAGAATAATCAAATTTGCACCGAGCCAAAGAACGGGCGAACCGCGATATATTGTGGTTGTTGTACGTATAAAACAATCATATTACTAATTTTGCGCTTATAATACTGTATAGCTCATTACTCGCATTGAAACAGTCGTCCTTATAACTTATAATACAAGTAGAACTTAGTAGAATAGTATGGGTATTGTATAGATCGGACGTGGCGCATCAGACGTAGCGCGCAGTATTCTATATAAGGAAATTCATGCGCGCGCATCGTGCCGTCGGAGAAATCGATGTCGTTAATAGGAGATAAAAATCTGATCGAACTTCATGGTCTATCCTTTCATATCTTTGCACTGGAAAGATTTCTTAGTGCAATCAGATTAAGGGGGTACATAAACCTAAACACCCCAATTTCAAATCAAATATTTCAAATATGTTAAACAGTGAGTTTATAAAAAATAAAACATAAATATTTTCAACATCAATTTCTCTTTTAAATGTTCGTTATACAATTTTGAAATGCAGCATAACTACCCATAAAAATGTTCCTCGTCTATCGCCACTCAACAAAAAACGTGTTTGTTGCCAAATTTCTAAATTTATTTTCTCTAATCAAATTAATCTGTAAATGTTCAACTAGCTAATTAATTCTTCAAATAAGTATAAGTAAATAATAATTTGTGTGGCTCATAGACACTAGAATGTCACAAATCACGAAATCACCCATGATTTGGGTGGATTGTCTAATTAATATATAAAAAAATAAGAACCAGGAACTCAATTTTTACAAAAAGATTTCTTCGTTCCTTCATAGATGTCGATGTGTTGTTCAGCTTATTTTCATAAAACAGATTTTCATCCCGCCGGAACCCGCCCTCGCGGTAGACCGCCAAAAAGATTTTTTTTTTTAAATGAGTATGTCCTTGTTGAACAAATACATATACATCTTCCTACGTTTCCTAAAATAAGCTAATAAATGCTTGTGCTATAGGTGAACGAAATCGGTCGAGGCAGGATTCGAACTTGCGACCACTGGATTACTAGCCCAGCGCGCAAACCGCTCTGCCACCGACCCATCTGGAGATGGAGGGATAGCTGGGGGTCCACCTCGCAGGAAGAGCAGGCCTCTTAAAAAACAGACCTGAAGGTCTATTCAAAAGGAGAAGAAGAAGAAGAAGAAGATTTTCAAAATTGAAATAAATAGAACTTTCAAAAATTGGATTGATGGGGAACTCAATAATATTATGGTGAATTTTAATCAAGAGCATAAAGTGATCACGTAAACCAGACGATGACAGGTCCTATTCCTGGTTCTCCTATAATTTTCCAACTTCGTCTCTATTGAAATATTTAAAATTTGTCATAAAATATTATTTAAGATGTTGGTTTTTCCCACATAAATATAAAATATAAATATGATATAGATCACGCTATGTTAGATAAATTAATTATGCAGTATTCGTCACAAAGTAATTATGACAAAAGCTGTTTTTTAAAAAAACACATAAACAATAAATGGGTTTTAAAAATAATAAATGAGTTTAAAGCTGTCTTCATAAATTCACAGATTATCGAAATATAGAACTAAATTTGCCAGATAGTCATAAATAATTATGGATCGGATAGTATTTTTTAATCGATATTTTTATCTGGATAAAATTCGACAGTATTTATATCTGAATGAATAAAATTCGACAGTATTTATATCTGAATAAAATTCGACAGTATTTATATCTGAATAAAAGGAAACGAGAGAGCAGATATGCTAGCCAAAAAGGGATCAGGGCAACCTTTCATAGGACCTGAACCTACAATTGGCCTATCTGTAACCACGGTTAAAAGATCAATTAAAGACTGGATAACAGCTCAGCATAGTGAATTCTGGAAGGCCAATTGTGGACAACGACAGGTGAAGGAATTCATCGAAGGGCCCTCTATAAAAGGACAAGAAAGCTGCTAAATCTTAGCAGAGAACAATTAAAAGCAATGACTGGTCTATTCATTGGCCATTGTCATTTGAAAAGACGCCATTACATAATGGGGATCGCTGATGAACCAATCTGTAGAAGGTGTCAACAATAGGAAGAAACAGCCTCACATGTGATCTGTGAGTGTCCAGCTCTAATGGAATCCAGACACAGACACTTGGGAGCCTTTATACTATGACTCAAGGACGTGGGAGGCATCTCAATTTGCAAAATATGGGACTTTATCCTAGAAACAGAACTGATATTGAAATGACAGCCCTATAAAGGCAGGTGCACAATAGATCAAACATGGTCGCAGTGCGGGGGCGTAGGACCCCACTCCTAATAATAAAAATAATATATCTGAATAAAATAAGACAGTATTTATCATCATCATCATCATAATCCTCAGCGTTACAACCCTTGATGGGTCCTACCTTCCAATTCAGTTGCCCCATAGGCCGACAGTCCGCGACAGTATTTATACCTGAATAAAATTCAACATTTATACCTGAATAAAATTTGATTACGTAATTTTCTTATTTCTGTCAGTTTAAAAAAATATTTGTAAATTGACATTAGAATTTTACATACCTACTTACATTACTCGCAATCTCAGAGTCTCTAGATGGGAATTTTACATACCTACTTACATTACTCGCAATCTCAGAGTCTCTAGATGGGAATTTTACATACCTACTTACATTACTCGCAATCTCAGAGTCTCTAGATGGGAATTTTACATACCTACTTACATTACTCGCAATCTCAGAGTCTCTAGATGGGAATTTTACATACCTACTTACATTACTCGCAATCTCAGAGTCTCTAGATGGGAATTTTACATACCTACTTACATTACTCGCAATCTCAGAGTCTCTAGATGGGAATTTTATATACCTAATTACATTACTCGCAATCTCAGAATCTCTAGATGGGAATTTTACATACCTAATTACATTACTCGCAATCTCAGAGTCTCTAGATGGGATGGGATAGAGATGGGAACTGAAAACTGCCCCTTCACAGAACTCTAGTAAGAAAGACAAAGAATGCATGCCATGCATGGCACGAAGAGTAGCTCTAGAGGCTCCTCTAAATTCGTGGTCTCGGCACAATAGTGCAAAAAATGACAATCAACGTCGGTGAAAATAATATTCACAGAAATGGATTGTCGTGCGATTACTTTGAGCTCCTCGGTAGCATAGTGGTCAGTATCCCCGCCTGTCTCAGAGTCTCTTATGGGACACGAGCATGCATCCCTTAGTCGGAGTATAATGTCTAAAAGAATGAAAAGAGAATACACGCATACCATCATGTCATGTTACGCCAAAAGAGCGCCATACTTTTATCGCCATAGGTGCCCCTAACGTTTTTAAACGAACTCGTCTCTTATTAAGCCAACGTTTTCTCTTTTGAGAATGTTGCTATTGTTTTCATAGCCGGCCCCTACATCTCATTGATTCTCTTTCAGTTCTATAAATTTCCTTTGTCAGTCGTTCGTCATTCATTCTTTCTATACGGTCAAACCACCAATGATTTACATACGTTCATTCTGTTAATAATATCCTTCAATTACGACTACTGTAGCAAATGCAGTTTATGTATAAAGATAATTATTTATAGGTAACTATAATACTAGTCATGTTAATTCATCCCACAAGTTGGGGGTAACTGAAATGTTCTTAGGGCTAGAGATGTCATCCAGAAGCAGGTGAAGTCCTGGGTGGAGTACCAAAGATATCTATAATATATTACAATTACAATAATAATACTAGTTGCAATTGACATATGAGATCCAACTGTCGATGGCCATAGTATATAGTTGAAAAATAGGCATTTAATTCAAAATTATAAAATATTTAAAGATATTTTTTTTTCTATACAAAACATGTATGTCAGAATAGGATAGTATGGAGGTTAGTCCATTTTTTCCTATCCCGAATATGTAATCAGCTTGATGGTATGTACATACATATGTATGTAAAGTATCAAACTATCGAGAATCCCCGTAGATGTTGAGTAGTGTATACTGCCATACAAATTGTATGAAACTCTCTCGTCACTAAAATAAATTTTTACAAAAATTGTTAAAAAAAGTTTGAAATAAACTACTATATTGTAAGTATTTTTTATAGAAAATTTAATTATCAAATTGGAGTGTTTCAACATTTTTCGATATATAAAAAAATACGGAAATATAGGCAGTTAACCACAAATTTGTCATAAAAACTATTTAGAGATATTTAATTTGTAAATATTTATACATTTACAGCGTTCTAGCTATTATGGTTTTTGAGGTGTAAGAAAAAAAGAAATAAAAATTTAAATGTTGATAACCACTGACCGGAACAAAATTAGGATTATAAAATTTTTGTAGACCTAATACTTATTTTGAAATATTAGACTCTGTGAATCAAGTGGATCTAAAGTTCCCCCACCACCACCCGTTCTGCTTATGGGGACTGAAAACGGCCCCTTGCAAAACTCTGAAAGAACACATAAGAACGTAAGAAGAGTCCGGAGAACTCTAAATCCTTGCAGACACTGCACTTAGAGTGCCAAAGAGATCAGATTATAAGGGAGCAGTAGGTTCGTCGTGCACTGAAAGTGAAGATATTAGTTCACCGTATTTTTGACAAAAAGTCTTGAATGCTCTGAAGTTGCTCTTCAAGGTCCGCATGTCCAATGGGGCCAAAGGAATTCCCTCGAACATCGTTGTAGAGTTCTCGTCGGAATGTTGACACGGAGAAGTTAGTGCATTCCCATAGGATATGCTCAGAAGTCTGATCAGAGTTACCACAAAGCTGACATGAGGAGGAATCGGATAAGTGAAAACGAAAAAGGTAACTTTTGAAACAGCCGTGTCCAGTTAGGAATTGCGTTGTCCAATAATCAGTAATAATCCAAGATGATGAAATACGGGTCCTCACATCAGGAAGAAATAAGAATGTCAGTCTGCCCACGGAAGAAGACGACCAGCGATTTTGCCAAGCGTCTAGAAGTGAATTTTGAGTTAAGTTTTCAATCACTCCACGAAAGGTGGGTAAATTCACGGGTGTAAGAGATACTCCACCCAAAATTGAGCTTCGACCCCTATACAGGTTGTAAATTGAAGCTCGTCGTTGTGTTTCTAGATCAAGAGGAGCCACACCTGTAAGAATACGAAGTGTGTCAGTTGCGCAGGTTCTGTAAGCCTTAGCTAAAGCCAGAAGGGCGAAGCGCTGTCCAGAAAGCAGCAGACGTCTGATGTATTGGGTTTAACAACGGTGAGCCCAACAAGGGGCGGCGTAACACATAATCCCCAGAAAGGTAGCATTGTAAAACAGTTTTGCTACTGGAAATTTAAGGCCCCAACTAACTCGAGCTGGATCTAAAGTTATAAAAGGGGAACGGACACACACAGACACACATTCTACTCCGAGTTCATCCATATAACATATAAGTACATAACGTATATACTGCGAAGCCTCTATGTTGATGTTTTTTGAGTTCAAAGCTGAAAAACAAAAACTTATACAACATGAGTAATAATTAATATTCACATAAAAATTATGCAAATCAAAACTTTTACAGCTCTAGTAATATTAACATAAATATTATGCAAACCAAAACTTATACAGCTTGAGTAATAATATTCACATAAAAAATATGCAAATTAAAACTGACTGCTTGAGTAATAATATTCACATAAAAATTATGCAAATCAAAACTTTTACTGCTTGAGTAATAATATACGCTTAAAATTTATGCAAATCAAAACTTTTACTGCTTGAGTATTAATATACACATAAAAAATATGCAAATCAAAAGTTACAACTTATACCTAGTCATTTTAATAGCATATTATTTTATATATAGCCTAGCTTATCTACCTTGAATAATTTTCTTTACACTGGATTATTTTAATATCATCGTTTAAAATATATGAATAGAAATAAATCATTTTATGTGAGGCAAATAATTTATATAATATCACAAAATAAAAACAATTATATAATTGGTATACGGTTATACAAACAACAATAGTTAGGTATTGCATACAAACTTAACAATACAACTGAAAAAATAGAACAAATAAAAAAAAACACGGACAGTAAAAGAAAACAAATTTTAAAATCTCACGTTTTTTAATAAAATTGGTTACGTCAATAAAACTGGTTCGTTGCTTAATTATGTATGTAACTTTGTAAATAAATAAGGATCTGTTTCTAACTACTATCCAAAAGGATGTTTTTCCAATCATAATTTTCAAGAACAGTAAACTTATTTGGTACTCTTCCAAACGTTGTGGTGAATCATTCTCATCATTTGTAGGATGAAATCGACAAAATCAAGCCTCGATAATTCCATTTTGGATCAAAGATCAAAGTGCATCAGATCAAAGTACAACAAATACACGTCAAGTAGTTCAAATTCTCTACCGAGGGCTCATTGAAGCACGTGCCCCATATATTGTAATAGATTGAAGTACATATATAAAGACTAACTTGGGAAATCGATAGATATAATCAATGCCTAGCTGTCGTTTGAATGATTTTAATTCACAAAAATATATTCAAATCGTGGTTTATCCAATTTGTTTCTATTTTAATGTTTTGATGATTAGCTGAATTGATTTTAGCTGCCTCAATTGAAAAAAAAACAAACAATAATAATTATTAAAATACAACTATGTAAGTACATGAATGTACCCAAGGAAGAAACGGACTAGAAAAAGATAAGTTATCTAATTGTAACATTCGTCTTTTAGACAGCAGGGATCACAAGTAGTTTCTTCATAATACTGTGGACACACACAGCACATGGGATCGGGGTCTGGCATCACACATTCAACCTGAGTATCGTTTTGATCTTTAAGACCTACAAAAGCTCCACCGCCAGAACTCGGACCCTTATCTTTCTTGGGAACCTTCGGAGGTTTTTTTGGAATTTTTTTGGGACAAACTTCTTCACCTTTTTCCACTTCCACTGGTTCAAGGATGGATTCTGATTTTTGTGTTTTTGCATTGTCATTGCCATCGCCGTCGTTTGACTTTGATTTTCTGGTATCATCGTCATAATCAGAGTTTCCAGTCTCAAATTGAGTGCCTTTGCTTACTTTTTGATTCTTGTATTTTCGGTTCGGATCGAATTTGGCACACGGCGGTGTAAACTCTACAGTCCAACTCTCGTCTACACATATCGAAGATGTTTTTTCTTCTAATGGGGGTTCGGTGCACGGGAGATTACTCAGGAGATCTGTACAATTGTTCAATATTTCTGTCTGCAACGCTTGACACAAACACATTTGTTTGTCAACGGCTAACTGTTTTAATAAACATTTGTCCATGTTTTGGTATATCTCTTTACAAATATTGTCAAACGCTTGTTGTATTAGTAAGTTTTCCGTGTGTTTTTGTATTTTTTCCCTTTTCTTTTTCATCATTTCAAATTGCTCTGTTGACTGATTCTGAACTTTGAATTGGTACGGAGGGTCATCGGTGTATGGATATTCGTTTATCGAACGCCCCTTAGTGTCTCTCAGTTGCTGAAGGGTTACATAGTAATCTCCGTCTCTTTTTTGAATAGAAAACGCTGGCTTTACGTTATCTTCGTCATCTTCTTCGTTGTTTCCCATCTTGCCGCGAGATTTGACAGATTTCTTTTTTGATTTATTAGCACCCGGCATATCATTAGAAATATCAGCTTGACCGTGACGTTTGATCAGTTTGACAACGCTTCTTCGTACTGCTCCTGGGCGCCAATCTGGTCGAAACTATAAAAAAGATAACAGTAGATACAAAAAAATATTTATTTATTTATTTTAATCTCAGAAACCTATAGCTTCAAGTGATATATTTTACATTTCATTATTTGTATGAAAGTTGAGCCAAAAAAACTTTCTTCAATTTAAATTTGTAATAATTATACAATAGGTTACACAGTTGAATATCAAGTTATAAAGTAGTACACGATGAAACAAAATAAAAATATCAAAAAGTTAGATGATAAGATCGTTAGTGAATGTGGAGAGAATTTTTGAATTGTGTATAAGGATTTAAGAACATCAATCTGTATCTGTTTTTGGTATGTTCAATTTAATAAGAAAGAAACATGTCATTTAAAAAAATCGACGCCTAAAACAACTACAATAAAAACATAAAGACGATGTAAATGCACTAAAATAATGAAAATTGAATAATGTGTAACAATTTACCCAAAAATAAGGAATTATACTATTGCCATCTATGAAGTTACATAGAAACCTTTTTTGTGAAGCCATCTATTGACAAATTAGTTTATTTGTAAACAATGAAAACAATAGTCCTTGTAAATGAGGTGACGGTGTCTCGCACAGATGTCACCCCTGAACTGCGCCAGATTTTTTTTTAATTTTTGGCTAGTTCACCTACTTGTACTAATGTGTATGTAATAATAAAGTTCCTGCTTCTTCTATAATATCCCAACTTCGTCTCTATTGAGATGTTTAAAAAGTTTGTCAATAAAAATATCATTTTACTCCCGACAGGGAAAAATCCAATGTTAGCGTATATGCAATTAAAAAATAATGAAAATTGCCTTACATAATTCAAAAGTACGTTAATTTTATATCTAACACAACACATATGGTTTGCGAAACATTTATTTACATCAAATCACTTTTATGAAGTCGGCGCTAAACAAATTTAAACATTTTATGGAACTCACTCGACGGATCGTACATAGGTTCGTAGGATCGTAATCGTTATAGGTTAGTAGGTTCTTTGGATCGTAATCCCAGTAGGTTCGTAGGATTTTAATAGTAAAAACTTAAAATCGGACAATGTCGCAAAGAGTTCATATCACTGAAGTGCAAATTGAAGATTTTGATGATTTTCTCATGGATTCCATAATCTAGTCTTGACCAAATCGAAATGGAACCAATCAGAAGATATTATTACCTTTCTTATGAAAAAAAGAATCGTCGAAACCGGACAACGTGGTAGAAAGGTATCGCTGAAAATAAATCACGTCGTATTTATAGCCTCCGTTTTTGGAAGTCGGTTGAAAAGAGATAATGCTTATGATTATGAATCGTGTCTATATTTACAACTCGGTTAAAAAGAGATAATGCTTATGATTATGAATCGTGTCTATATTTACAACTCGGTTAAAAAGAGATAATGCTTATGATTATGAATCGTGTCTATATTTACAACTCGGTTAAAAAGAGATAATGCTTATGATTATGAATCGTGTCTATATTTACAACTCGGTTTAAAAGAGATAATGCTTATTAATTAAAACTATGAAAAAAAAATTTTATATTTAATTTCTGACGATGCTCATCATAGAGCGATACCGGTGAATGGGAGTCGCGTTTGCGAAAAAATTTAAGTAGAACGTAAAATTAAATATAAATTTTTTTTTCATAGTTTTAATTAATTATGGAGTTCTACCACGAAGTGACAGTGTCCAATATTGAAAAAAAAAAAAGATAATGCTTATGATTATGAATCGTGTCTATATTTACAACTCGGTTAAAAAGAGATAATGCTTATGATTATGAATTATGAATCGCGTCTATATTTACAAGTCGGTTAAAAAGAGATAATAATAATAATAATAAGTCATTTGTATAGCGCTGTTTAATGATTCAAGATCATACCAAGGGCGCTGATAGTCTAATGTTGTGTTGCTCTTTGAAACAAAGCTGTTTTTAATCCTTTAGTGAAAGTGCTCTTGCTTTGAGCACTGCGGACATCTAGAGGCAGTGAATTCCACTTAATAGGACCACTCACACTAAAGCATCGGTCATAGTAAGCCGCTTTGTTGACTCTGTCCAACTCCTTTAAGGAATTAGTCCAACTCCTTTAAGATAATGCTTATGATTATGAATTATGAATCGTGTCTATATTTACAAGTCGGTTAAAAAGAGATAATGCTTACGATTATGAATTATGAATCGTGTCTATATTTACAACTCGGTTAAAAAGAGATAATGCTTATGATTATGAATTATGAATCATGTCTATATTTACAAGTTAAAAAGAGATAATGCTTATGATTATGAATTATGAATCGTGTCTATATTTACAACTCGGTTAAAAAGAGATAATGCTTATGATTATGAATTATGAATCGTGTCTATATTTACAAGTCGGTTAAAAAGAGATAATGCTTATGATTATGAATTATGAATCGTGTCTATATTTACAAGTCGGTTAAAAAGAGATGATGCTTATGATTATGAATTATGAATCGTGTCTATATTTACAACTCGGTTAAAAAGAGATAATGCTTATGATTATGAATCGTGTCTATATTTACAAGTCTTTCTAAATGTTTGCGTAATGTGTAACATTAAATTTTAACTGCAATATCCTACTCAATAAACGTACTATTTTATAGGTACTATTTTGGGGCAATTGAATTGAATTGATATAGAGCAATAGAATTATAAAATGTATGACGTTCAAAAAATCCAAAAAAAAATATTTACATTGTACCTGTAAACCTGGTACATCTTGTGAAGTCCAAAGCCATCCCATTTCTTTAGGTACCCATGGAAATTTTCCTTTGGGCACACAATTCGTATGTCCAACAGTAACATCTAAGACAAAACAAAATACATACACTATAATATATTATAATGTCATACCTACTACAGACAAACAGCAATGAACATTTATGAGGATTCGAGTTATATTGCTATTTTTTTGCATATAAAAATTAAAGAACACATTATTTTAAGTTGACTGTTGTCAACATAAAAAATGTTATTTTTTGACAAATATTTAACATCTCCATTCTAGTGGAGCGAGTTATGACTTTCAAATATCTGGGTGTGGAAATCTCGAGCCATAGTGACCTATACTCAGAAGTTAGAGAATAGACCAATAAAGCAGCCGCTAGTTCAGGATGTCTCAGAAAATATAATAAGGCATAACAAATATTATATAAGAACGGATAATAAGGTCAGAATTTATAAGACATGACATGTGTTAGACCAATACGCGGTGGAGAAAAGAGCCGACACGACCAGAATCAAAAACCTCCTACGAACATCGGAAATTAAGGTTTTAAGGGCTATCATAGGGAAGATGCCTAGGGACAGAATTCGCAATGATGACATTAGGCGGACCTGTGAGATCGAGGACATTATACGGTGGAGTAGAGCTAGGAGAAGATTCTGGAGGGACCACGTCAACAGGATGGACGCATCTCGAATCCCATCCATATCGGTAAACGAAATCCCACCAGGGCATCGCCTCCCCGGAAGACCGCCGAAAAGGTGAAGGGATAGCTGGACCTCAGCTTCACAGGAATAGCTTTCTCGAAAAAACAGATCTACGATCTAAGAAGAAGAAGAATAGAGACGAAGTCTCAAGACTCAACTAACCAACTTCTCAAAACCAACAAAAAAAACAATTTCTCAATAGATGGCGTTACAAAAAGGTTTCTTATTTTCTTTATAGATGGCAATGGTAAAAATGTTCTATTTTCAAACGATCTATTTCTCATTATTAAAATATATAGAACCTTCAAAATTGCATTGATAAGGGAACATAATAAGAAGGCATAATTGGCGGACGTTGCGCAAGCGCATAAAGTGATCAAGTAAATATCATTTAACTCCCGACAGGGAAAAAATAATGTTTGCGTATATGCAACCTTTGAAAAAATATTCTATAGTAGGTAAATGTAATAATTATATGTAGATAAAACTTCTTTTTGTATTAATCATTTTGTGATACCCACACACAGGCGTTGCATGTTGCAATAATAATAATAATGAACACTTCCTTGCACAATAAACTGGCAAGTGGCGAGTTTGCCGATAACTATTCCAAAATATTGTAATAACCAACAAGATGAAATCTAATACGCCTCTTCAAATTATGCCATACTATGTTTTTTAAAAATTATATACTGCTTCTTCACCATGCTATACTGCTTGTTCACCGTGCTACATTGACAGTACATCATGATGCTATACTGTCTGTTCACCATGCTGTACTGTCTGTTCTCCATGCCATACTGCCTGTTCACCATGCTATTCTGCCACTTCACCATGCTATATTGCCTGTTCACCATGCTATACTGCCAGCTCAGCATGCTATAATGCCTGTTCACCATGCTATACTGTCTGTTCACTATGCCGTATTGTCTGTTCACCATGCTATACTGTCTATTCACCGTGCTACATTGATTGTTCACCTTGTTATACTATCTGTTCACCATGTTGTACTGCCTGTTTACCATGCTGTGCTGTAAAGGTGTACTACAAAATCATTATGTCATAATTACAATTTGATTTCAATTTCAACTTACCGATTCCTTTTGCCCCATAAGTAAAAATTCGTTTCACCTTTTTTGGTTTCTTACTTTTCTTTTGTGTCATAATATTACTCAAATACTTAGTTAATCAAAAATTATATTTCTGTACTTTATTTCATGATGTATATGCTGAGAAAACAACTAATTACTTCTAATTAAGTGTAAATCGAAACAATTTATATGTTTTAAAACGATGATCACCGTCAACGGTTTGATTATTAAAAGAGTTTCTAAAATATGATTCAATTTTAAATATCAGAATTAGCTTCTACAAGTGTTTTTTTTACTGTAAAATGTGCTGTCAAAAATGATTATTCAATTTTTTGATTTGTTTTTAAATTATGATTTTTCTTCTACATTAAATAGATCAGTAGGTACCCGTGCAGATATTTTTTTACTCGACGAATATTAACAAATACATTATTAATAACAAAATAGTTAACATGGACTTCAATTAAACATAAATTAGCAAGACTATGGAATAGCCAAGACCGGATATTGCGTCGTCTAACTCACTTTGTATTTATTTATTGAAAAAACTAACGAAGGAATATTTATTCCTTAACACCTGATCCCGATTTCCTCTCCTTGTTCTTTCCTAATCCTTTATTTGTACTGATGTTTTTTTTTGTTTTTAATATTTATGAATATGTGGCGAGAATTCGCATACACATAAACAAGCAATTATAAACTCATAAGGGGAGGTCGACGACCGTCGATTGTTTCATAGACAACAGTAAAACTTTATTCATAGTAATCTATCCTAAAAACTCCCCAGCAACTGGAAGGGTCGATCACCTAGTCTCGTCACCTTCTAGAAACCTCGTCAACAGAGGGTATATAAACAAACCACGCAGCAGAAAATGACACTTCGTTTTTCAACCTGGTACCTCTCGATTCGCTCTACACTCTCGACTTTCGCATTTATAATTTGACCTTCGCATTATTAACTTTTATTCATGAAAAGTGATATATTTTATGTTATTTGTATATTTCTTTGTTATCGTGTGTTAAATTGTGCAAGAATACAAATACGTAAGTTGTATATATTCGTTTTTTTTATTTCCTCACTGTATTTCTGTTCCCTCTGTCCAAATCTATCGAGTTTTCTGAACCCTTAGTTTCTTGTATTGTGACCCTACGGACGACAGCTGAGTAACTTACTCAGGTGGTAAAGAGATTGATCTGGTGACCCCATTTAATATAAATCGCCCTCACGTCACATCGAGAAACTCTCCAGAACTCTAGTTCAAAACTACAATCCCTAGAGTAACCTAAAACTTGTAAACAGCTCAACTGGTTTATCCAAACGGCCACACATTAGGTTTACTCGCATTGGGTACACACACACCCAATCGCCTACATTGGTAACCCCTTTGGTTATCACTGGCTTAAAGTATTTGTGTAATGAGTATTTTCTTTGTTTTTTTTTTTTCGCTTTCATTATTTTGTTGATGTACATATAACTTTGTCATACTTTGTAATATGATTGGTTGGAATAAATTTCCTAATGGCAATAAGCCCACCAGTGTGCTTATATAAATAAATAAATAAAATGAATATATTTTCGAAACATTTGAGCTTAGATATACCTAATTTGAAGTGTACCTAGTTTTTTTACGTGTCCGAACATACATATTAGGCCTTTCCACTCCAATACGTTGCAGCAGCAATTGCTTAGCAATATGAAGAGAAAATTAGGATCTTGAGAAATATTATTGAAACTGAGCAGCAAATCTGGACCATGATCCGTGACAAAAAATCAATGATCACGATCCAGATTAATTTTAAGGATTTATCTTTTTAATTCACAGATATTTTTTTGTGTACAATTATGTATTGTTTTCAGCAAAAAATGTTTCATAAGCCTATTATTGCTGAAAGAATGAACGGAGAAAATGCAATGGCTTTAATATGAAGGATCACATTAAAGGATTAAACATGCAAAATTCTGAATACTTACTAAGAAATTAAAATATGTGAGGTATAGAACGACAAATGATCAAATCAAATAAATAACTTTTATCGAAATGATATAAATTGCTTAAAATACAATAATAAGTACATATTATGATTGTTATTCATAACATAAAAATGCACATCGATGGAGAAATTTTGAGTGTAGGTAGTATGATTAACCTTCGGATTAAATTTGTCACATTCACAAGACATTTGTGATAAGTATTCACTCCGGAGTTTTAGAAGAAGCGTACGATGATTTCCTTTTATTAATTTCTTCGTTGTCTTGTTTCACTTCACATTGTGTTGATTTACTGACTAAAATCCTTTTGATCATCCGATCTGGATCATATTTAGCCATCGGTGGAGTGAACTCCACAGTCCACTCGGGAGCATCTCGTGTCGAAGAAATTGAGGTGGAACTGTTGACTTCTGTGATGTTACCCTGACAGGGAATGTCAGTTATGTTCCCCTTGAAAGAGTTCAATATTTCCGACTGCAGAGCTTGACAGATACACATGTGTTTCTCATTGGCGAGTTGCTTCAGGACATCTTTGTCGGTGTTATCGTAGATTTGTTTACAGATATTATCAAATGCCTGTTGGATGAACATGTTGTCTGTCAGGTGTTCTAGTTTCTCTCGCTTTTTCTTGGACTTTCTTCGTTCGTCGTCAGTTGTGTTTTGTGTTCTGAACGTGTACGGTATGTCGTTAATATAGGGGTATTCTGTAATGGGTCGATTCGTGTCTGGTTTTATGTTTTGTAATGTTACACAGTATTCATCGTTCTTGTATTGAACGACGCAGGCTGGCTTGTGCTCGCTCTCATCCTCGTCCAACGAAGACAACGTCGTTGTCTTGATGCGCGATTTCAACAATTTCTTCTTTGATACGTTCAAGTTGTTATTGGTCTCAGGGGTCCGTTGACTAAAACGATTTATAATTCTTACAACGTTTCTACGCACTGCGCCTGGACGCCAATCTGAACGAAACTGAAAATAAAATGAAATCACATAAGATGAAAGTAGTGATCGGATGAGCTGTCAAAGTTAAACGCGAAAATTTTCAACCCAAAATTAATAAGTAGGTAGTATTAAAAAATTAGTAGGTATCATACAACAACGTGAACAATATGTTGAGAAATATCTATTATTTATTTGAAAAATGCGATTACATAATAAACTTATTCTTAACCTCAAATGACAAAGGTGTTGATAACATTTTTCCTGTAACCAATTTCCATAGAATTTATTAAGAAACTCTAACGAAAGACTAACCGAACCTAACCAAAACAATAAGGGAAATGGAGACCACACATCATACTTTTATTAATTTCGATGTCGAATTTTATTGCATCCCGTTTAATTTTCAGTTGGGTTTGGTTAGTCTTAAATGATAATAGAGACTCACGTGAGCGAGTTACATTATAAATTGAATGGAAATTGGTTGCAAGAAAAATGTTTTGTATACTAATAAAACACTGAAGATTGTCCAAAAGAAAGTTTATTATAATAACCGCGAAACATACATTTTATATATGATGACACTTACACACGAGGAAAACTCACACACACAGTGTTGCCAACTAACAAAAACTTTATTGCTTCAACACCACCCCTCAATAAAATTTTCATTAATTTATTAATACTCTTTCTCTAAACTTATATAATAAGATTGTTCCTAATGTCTTGGTAAATATATCTGCCATTTGTTCATTGGTGCTTACATAATTTAACTTTATAACATTTTGTCAATCTTCTCTTTTACAAAACTCTGTTTTATTTCCATGTGCTTTATTCTAGAATTGGCACCGCCCATCTGTGCCATCTTTATTGTAGATTGGTTGTCCTCGAAGAGGATTATCTGACCAATCTCAAATCCAAAATCTTTCATTATTGTCTTCAGCCAACATGACTCACTCGTTGCTTGGCTTAAAGCAACATACTCCGCCTCAGTAGATGACAGAGCAACAGTCTGTTGCTTCTTAGAAAACCAAATTACAGTACAACCAAATACTTTAAAACAACAACCTGACGTAGACTTTCGATCATCACTTCCACCCCAGTCACTATCTACATAGCCTACAACTTTATCATCATTATCTCTATAGTACACTAAACACATATCTAGAGTACCTTTTACATATCTTAGCACATTTAATAACATTTTGTATAATAGTTTGCTTGCACAACTTTGATACCTGCTTAATAAGTTTACAACAGCACATAAATCTGGCCTTGTTCCCATTACTACATACATTAAACTACCAATAAGTTTTCTACACTTTAGTTCTATATCTTTATTCTCAGAGTAGTTTCTTTTTAGTATATCAAACTTGAAATTCTTATCAATAGGTAAAGTTAGGTGTTTACAGTCTGACATGTTATACATTTTTAACAATGATTTTAAATATTCCTTCTGACTTATCATTGTACATCCTTTATCTAAATCTTGACTTATATCAATACCAAGAAATCTTTTGACATTCCCTAAATCTTTCATTTTAAAGGTTTTACATAACATAATTCTTAACTTAAGTTTTTCTTTATCACAATTACCAAAGTACAAAATATCATCAACATAAAGAAGAACAAAAGTTTTAATACCATTTTCACATTTAGTATACAGACAATTATCTTTATCAGAAATTTTATAGCCCATTGATACCATCACATTATTGAAAGTATCATTCCAATATTTGGGTGACTTTTTTAACCCATAAATGCCCTTATTTAACAAACAATAATTAGAACCTAAATCGACACCTTCTGGTAACTTCAGATATATTTCTTCGTCAATTTTACTATTCAGAAATGCTCCGCACACATCTATTTGAGATACTTGCATATTACACTTAGTTGCTATAGCCATAAATATTCTGAATGTATTTAATTTTACAACTGGTGCATACAAATCATAATCATCTAAGTTACTTTGCTCAAAACCTCTAGCTACCAATCTGGCTTTATACATAATTTTATCTTCTTCAACTTTCTTCTTAAAGACCCACTTAGTACTTATTGCATTCGCTCCTTCAGGAATCTTATCCACGAGTGTCCACGTATCATTTTCATTCAATTGTTGGACCTCAGTTTCAATTGCCACCTTCCATTTTTCGGCTTCATTTGTAGTCATAGCTTCGCTGTAGGTCTTTGGTTCATCACCCGAAACCATCATTCCTATATCATACTCTCTCTGCCACGTTGGTCTTTTTACAGTCCTACCACTTCTTGTCTGTACAGGAACATTTTCATTTTGTTCTATGTTTGTCTCAGGAACCACATTTATTTCAGATATTCTCACCTCCTCTTCCATTTGGTTTTCCTGCTGTTGAGACAAAGAAGAAGACACATCATTTACTTCATCTATAGTATCATTACTTTCTGAGTATTCCAAAGGCATATATTGCATATCGGCAGTTACATCTGATTCTATATTACAATTTTCTTTTCCTCGTACAAACACTACATCTCTCAGAATTTTCACAGTTTTAGTTTCTGGATAGAATATCCTATAACCTTTAGAGCCTTCGTATCCTACAAATAATCCTCTTTCTCCTTTTGCGTCCCATTTTCTTCGCTTTTCTTTTGGAATGTGAGTGAAGACTTCTGCTCCGAATACCTTCGTCAAGCTGCTTATATCATAGTCTTCATTTTTCCAAATTTGATACGGGGTTTTTCCTTCCACTCTACTTTTGCTTGTTCTGTTCAAAACAAACACTGCCATATTTATGGCTTCTGCCCACAACTCTTTTCCAAGTTGTTTACTTTTTATCATTGTTCTTGCTGCCTCCACCAATGTCCTCATGTCCCTCTCAGCTCTACCATTTTGTTCCGGCGTGAAAGGAACAGACGTCTGATGACAAATTCCATAATTGTCCAGTAATTGCTTCATCTCCTGGTTGACAAACTCTTTACCGTTGTCACTTCTGATATTTTTTACAGAACATCCTGACTGTTTCTCTGTAAAGTTGATGAATTGTTTAACTCTCTCAATGACTTCTGATTTTCTTTTCAGGAAATATACAAAACGATAATTTGAGTAATATTCTTTACACAATAGGAAATATTTTGACCCTCCAACAGATATTTCCTCCATACAACCACACAAGTCCATATGCACTAACTCTAAGATCTTGGTAGATTGTTGCCCACTTTCACCAAATGGTAACCTGTGCATTTTCCCCTGGAAACATGCCCTACATTGTTCACTGTTATCATTAAATTTTATGTTGTTTTTATTTAAAATTTCCTTAACCTGTCTTATATTCTGATGGCAAAAACTCTCATGCCATCCACTCAAAGATTGAGCCACCGCCACTTTATAATTTTGTATAAAGTTCATAATGTAACAATTTTCTTCTCGATTACCCACAGCTTGTACCTCATTGTCTTTATATATAAAACATTGATTTTCTGTCACCTTAAGTTCATATCCTTTGCTCGTCACTTTAGCCACGGAAAACAAATTCAGTTTCAGTTCAGGCACGAACAATACTTCTTTTAACTTTGTACTATCGTAACACTTTCCATTGTATACTTGAACGTTTATGTCACCCTTACCCAACACTGGCAATCTCCGCCCATCACCCACCACTACAAATTTTTGTCCCTCCGGTATTTTTAAAAAATTTGTATACTGACTTTTATCGTGTGTCATGTGCTCACTAGCACCACTGTCTATCAGCCACTTTCCATAGTATTTATCACTATATTCTCCATGTGTTATGTACGCATTCTCTACAATTTTATCTACCATTTTTGGACACTCACTTTTGAAATGTCCCAATTTGCCACATGAGAAACATTTCATATTTTCTTTGCCTTTTCCTTGCTTTGGACACTCACTTTTAAAGTGCCCAATTTCATTACACAAGAAACATCTAATATTATCTTTCCTGCCTTTCTTAAACTTGTCGTATTTAGAATACTTTTTCATGCTAGATGTACCAGCTCGTAATGCTAATTCTTCATGCTCCTCTCTGGAGTTCAACCGTCCTTCTTCTGTTAACAGCCTGGCCACAATATTATCAAATGTTTGTTTGTCGGGATCCACAGATTCCCATGCAGAAATAAAATGTGAGTATTTCTCCGGAAGTGACATTAGTATTTTTGTGATTACCATTTTATCTGATAATTCGTCGCCCGAACTCCTTATCTGGCTCCTCATCTCTTCCACTTTTGACAGAAATACCGACATGTCTTCACTATATGTCAGCTGGAAGAATTTTTGTTGCAACATATACAACCTTGACTCTGTTTTCTGTTCATAGACTAAATTTAACTTTTTCCACATTTCCGCTGCACTCTGGCATGTCAGAATATGCACCATCTCTTTTTCACACATTCTGGTGACAATTGTGCCTTGAGCTTTCGCGTCCTTTCTTGCCCAGTCTACTTTGTTTTCCTCTGTTTTCACCTCTGTTCCGTTGACAACTTCAAATAATTCCATCGCTCTCAGAAGGACTGTGATTTGGAATTTCCATGTGTTCCAGTTCACCTTTCCTTCTAATCTGATGCCACCCATATGGACCGCGCCTGCCCCAGCGCTACCCGAATTCAAAAAATCCATTTTCTTGACCTTCGGATCTCTAGTCCCACTTGTATGGCACACAACAGTACAATAAATGAATTGCAAAACACTGAACAGAACATACGCGGTTACCGGTTACATAACCTCACTTTTCATTTTGACATTTTATTCTCTTAGCGCGTTTTAAGAATGCGCAAATCATAACTTCACTTTCAGCGTTAACTGGGCCCATAACCTAATAAAACACTGAAGATTGTTCAAAAGAAAGTTTATTATAATAACCGCGAAACATACATTTTATATATGATGACACTTACACACGAGGAAAACTCACACACACAGTGTTGCCAACTAACAAAAACTTTATTGCTTCAACATATACCTTTGCCATTTGAGGTTAGGGATAATTTTATTAAGTATTCACATTTTTTAAATAAATTATGTTTCTCAACATATTATTTACGTAGTTATTTGATTTTTGACAACATTTATTATTTTATGTTGAAAATTTTCGCGTTCAGTGTAGGGTTGCCAGATGGTATCCTAAAGGAGGACATGTCCTCCTTTTCGACAAATTGTCCTCCCTTACCTACCGTATGTCCTCCTTTTGCGTTGATTGTTATCCAATATAATTTAAAAAACATGTCTAGGTACTAAAGATTTTTATACATATTTCATAAAAGAGCACCAAGAACTTATTACAAAAAAAAATATGTTTTGGTGAAACATGATGTTTAAAATGAAGTGAATTTATTATAAAAAATCTTGTTTCATTGTTAATAGTTTAAGTAGTGACTAAACTATATTATACAAGTTATATAGCGACTGCATTGAAGATATAAAAAAATCAAGAAATAAAGTAATTATGAGACGATGAAAATTCTTCGATATGCGTCTGTAGGTATGGCGTTCTTTTGTCATTGTCCTCCTTTTTAAGGAAAATCCTCCTTTTTTGTGCTATTTGTCCTCCTTTTTCAAATTTCCATCTGGCAACCCTAGTTCAGTGTCAACTTTGACAGCTCATCCGACATTAGTAAAAATGAGCTGTGGTGTATTCCAAGGTTTAAAAAGTCAAAGGGATTAATAAGTACATGAATGAGACTCGATAAGCTTGATTGGCGTTGGTCAGAAACGGACGTGTGTTTGTTCCTGCGTCGACAAGCATATAAAAACTCAACCTACCTACCGAATATTCAATATTTTTAATATTATTGGTGTAAAAGTCAATCTTTCTGGCAAATTCATTTTTTACTTTGTGTTGTTATTGTGATGTCTATTTTGTAACCTGGGGTAAGTTAAATTAACATTATATATAACAGTTTTTTCCTTTTAATTTACTAACAATGGAGGTTAAACCTCCGGACCCGCCTGATCCTCCAGATCTCTCTCCATCGAAACCACGATATACCAGAACGAGAAGCGACCGAGCATGGTCGGATTCTTACGACTCTGACAGCTCCCTAATTACTGTCCCAGATATAACGCCGCCGTCTCCCGGTCTCTTTGTGACAGTCCCAAATAAAAAATACGCCCAAAAACGGAAAAATAGCAGACCTTCCCTTGGTGACTTGGAAAAGGAAACCAAGACCAGTGATCATAAAAAAAAACCCGCCCTCAATGAAACACAACCCTCTGTAAATTCCACCCCCAACACTTCAGCCACCCCTCCAAATCCCTTATATGAAAGAAACACAAGAAATATTTACAATGAAACGGACAGCAGTCCATTCATAGTACACGTCTCTTCCGAAAATTCTAACCAATTATCTGCCATTGAGTTCGGAAAATGCCTTAAAAGAAACCTAGTAAAGGGAATAATTACCGGAAGCTGTAAATTGATAGGAAAAAATAGAGCCAGCGTTGAATTTAGCAACATTACCAATGCAAATTACTTCTTAATGAAAACGTTCCCAGAATTTAGGACCTACATTCCCACGAATCAGGTTTCCCGTATGGGATTGGTGAGGGGTATCCCCGTGGGAGAGGACTTCACCAATGAGTGCCTGATGAGTGAGATGGAGGTTCCCCCTAACTATGGAAAAATACTAAAATGTCGTAGGTTAAACTACAAAGATTTGTCAACAGGTCAAGCAGTTTGGAAACCCTCCAGAACGGTGGTTCTCACTTTTGATGGACAAAGAATGCCAGACCGGGTATTCTTATCCTACACCAGTATCCAAGTGGAGAAATATGAATTTCCGACTATACAGTGCTGGAAGTGCTGTAGATTCGGCCACACAAAGCCCCTGTGCAGATCACAACCACGTTGTTTCAAATGCGGTAAGGATCATCTTGGTGAAGAATGCTCTCTTCCCGAGGATGATCTAACTTGCCTTCACTGTGCAGGCAAGCATACAGCTGTGAGTCTGAAGTGCCCTGAACATGCGCGTCAAAAGAACATAAAACACCTTATGGCCGAAAAAAATCTTTCGTTTTTTGAAGCCTCGAAACAGGTCCCTCACTCTAAAAAATCGTTCTCAACCGTTATTTCCTCCAGCCCCTCGACATCTCAAGCCATCCCAAGCCATACGACACAACATATGGCAAACAATACTCCCAAATTTCAAAAATCCAATAAAGGAAAAACTCATAAACCAGCGTCTTCCCCTGGATTCGATAAAACTGCCCACCAAAATCTTTCATGGTTTCCGAACGGCCAACTTCCTGAGCCAGTTAAAGGATGTGGCCTACAGTCTAGTAATAAAGCTGAGCCTAACACTTCTGAATTAATTTCAACAATTCTACAATTTATAATTAAAACCCTTCAACATAATTCTATCCTACCGTCCAACGTTGCCTCTTCATTAACCCTACTTTCATCACTATTTTCGTCCAATGGCCCCTCAACGGATAACGAGGATTCTACAGTGGAATAGCCGTAGTGCTATTTCCAATAAAGCAGACATCCTCCACCTATCCCACGAAATCCAACCCTCTATCATAGCCATCTCGGAGACGTGGCTTGCCCCGGGTGCCTCTTTTAGACTCCCGGGGTATGCGTGTCTTCGCGATGACAGAAAAGATGGAAGGGGCGGTTGCGCCCTATTCATCAAACATAATATCCCATATTCCCCAATTCCTATTGGTCTGAACTCTGATCGGATTAATCTGGTTGGAGCAAAGATCGACGGGATTTCCTTTTTCTCCATTTATATTCCCCATCCCTCCTCCTCCGATATATTCCTTCTTAAATCCATTGTCTCCTCCCACTCCTCATCCCTGTTTATTTTGGGTGACCTCAACACACATCACACTAGCTGGGGTTCACATAAAACTAACAGTGCTGGAAATACACTTATGAACATGATTGATGATCTGGACTTATGTATCCTTAATGACGGATCTCCAACACGAATCTCTCTCCCGTTTCATACTTCAAGATTGACTCCCACCCCCACCCAAAGTTTACCTATATCGCATAGACCGAGTGCTGTGGATCTTTCCTTATGCTCCCCCGGTCTTGCTCCTCTTTCCACTTGGTCACTTGATCAAGATCCCCGTAACAGTGATCACTTCCCAATAATTATAAATTTCGGAAGACAAATTCGAGAAGCCAACTACACATCATCATACAAATATAATGTAGCTAGAGCAGACTGGCATTCATTTCATAAAACAATTATTAAGACAATTCCTGAACTTCCCACTCCAAACTCATCAAATAACACTGAATGTTATAATTCCTTTGTAAACTTGATTACTACATCAGCTGATGAGAACATCCCTACCAAAACACCTCGTTCCCCAACAATACCACCGCCGCCATGGTGGGATGCTGAATGCACCAAGGCTGTTAGAGACAGAAAACTGGCAAGAAGGAACTTTAAAAAAAACATGTCCGTAACTAACTTTGATAGCTATCTGGTTTCCCGTGCCAAAACCAAAAGGATTTTGAAGGATAAAAAGAAACAGGGTTGGATCAAATACTGTTCTTCCTTTATCCCCTGATTCTAACGTATCTGAGATATGGAGAAAAATAAGGCAATACAGAGCAGTTTTTGATCCCCAAGTTTCAAAACCTACATCTTCTAACTGGCAATATGAATTCTTAAATAAACTTGCTCCGCTATCGGTCCCTCCCCTTAACTCTCTACCTGATGAACGCCTTTTCTCTGATGTTACATGTTCTCTTGACGCTCCCTTTACCTTGCATGAATTAAGATCTGTCATAACACGAGTTCACGACTCTGCTCCAGGAATAGATGGAATCCCGTATTCGTTCCTCACCAAAGCAGATTCCGAAACCTTAACCTATTTCCTCAAAATGTCCAACTCGTTTTATGACACTGGCATCATTCCGGCAGACTGGAAAACACAAAGCATAATTCCCATTTTAAAACCCCACAAAGACCCAAATATAGGATCTTCCTACCGCCCTATTGCGCTTTCGTGCACCCTGGGGAAAATAGTGGAACACATGCTTAAAGATAGATTGGAGCACTTCTTTGAGACCAACGGGCTGCTGGCTAGATCACAGTATGGTTTCAGGAAGGGCAAGAGTACCATCGACAATCTGAGTGTTTTCATCACCGACATCCAACTTGCCAGATCAAGGAAGGAAATGATGGCTGCTGTGTTCCTAGACGTCTCTGCTGCATATGACAATGTCCTTATCGATGTCCTTATGGGAAAACTTTTAGATACCGGTGTTCCACCAAAAACTAGGCAGTACATAAAAAATCTCCTATGCGACCGCACCTTGCTCTTATCTACGGAAAACGGGGAAAAGTCCATAAGAAAGGTGTGGAAGGGTTTACCGCAAGGATCGATTCTCAGCCCACTGCTATATAATATATACACTGCAAGTATCGAAAAAAGTCTCCTAAAACATGTAAGAATATTGCAATATGCAGACGACATTGTAATTTACATATCTGGAAAATCTATCCAAATAATAGAGCGTGAGCTAAACACAGCACTACAATTATTACAGAAATGGCTGGATAATCACGGGCTAGAAATATCTCCGCACAAAAGTCAGTTTATGATCTTCTCAAACAGTAGGAACATTGCCCCCATAAACATCACATATAATAATATTCACATCCCTTGCGTACCAGAGGTCAAGTTCCTAGGCATTGTGCTAAGCCGAAAACTCAACTGGAGAGCAAATATCGAACATATTGTATCCAAATGCCAAAAATCGCTCAATATCATAAGATCTGTATCCAGGGTGTGGTGGGGTGCTCATCCAAATACCCTCTCTCTCCTCTATAAGGCACTAATCCGCTCTCACCTTGATTATGCTTCCTTCCTAATGGACCCGATTCCAAAATATTTGTCCATCATGTTGGAGAGGGTTCAATCAAAAGCCCTCAGAATCATAATAGGAGCCATGCGGTCTACTCCTATCAATGCCCTTCAATTAGAATGTGCTGAGGCCCCCCTTCACCTCAGAAGACAATTCCTCGCAGATAGATTCCTTTTTAAGGCCTCCCGGCTATCAAATAACCCACTACTCCCTAAAGTCCAACTTCTTTCAGAATATGTTAATTCAAAACAAATTTGGCGAAATAAAAATCCCCCCCTGTTAGTAAATAGCTTCAAGTTCCTGAATTCTTTCGACGTTCCTTCATATAAAAATACAGTTTACCCGTTATTCTCAAGTCACCATGAATCAAATACTTTCTACCCATTAGTACATAATTTCAATATCCACAAAAACGACCCAAAGGCTCCTTTTGTTCTTGGGGAGTGTTTGGACTCTCTTTGGCAGGATTGGACAACCATATACACAGACGGATCTAAGAGTGAAGATGATGCATGCGTCGGGGCGGCAATATACTGTCCTGACTTCAACTCAGTCGCCATGTATAAACTTCCACCGGAAACATCCATTTTCACTGCAGAATGCCTCGCCATACTGGAAGCAATAAAATTCGCAGCTACAAATGGAATTAATAAAACACTTATCCTCACAGATTCCCTTAGTGCAGTAAATAAAATCTCGGGAAACCCATCAAGGCTGCTGAACAATCTTATAATTCTTCAAATTAAACACGAAATCCTGAACCTCGGGATGCAAGGATTACAAGTGGCCATTGCTTGGATTCCAGGTCACAGTGGAATCAAGGGTAATGAGACTGCGGATGAACACGCAAAAAAGGCAATAGAAAATGGACAAATGTCTCACAAATACATACATATAGAGGACAGATTTCCCTCCTTGTTAAAGAGACTGCACACAAGCTGGGAAAAAGAATGGAACCTTGGAAAAAGTAAAGCAGGAGTGTACTACTCCTACATACAACAGAGCTTTCCAGTCAAGCCATGGTTCTCCATAGGTAAATTCCAAAAGAGGGATATTTCAGTAATATGTAGAATGAGACTCGGTCATACATGTTCCCCTATCTTCCTCCACAAAATAAAAGTTAAAGATTCTCCTTTGTGTGAGTGTGGATTAGAGGATGGAACAGTCGACCACATATTTTTGGGGTGTCCCCTTTTGGATCACTCTCCTATTTTCAACCATTGTTTAAACAACAAAATCTCTCTACCAATAAATATTACTCACCTTTTATCCATCGCTTCTTTACCCATATATAAAATGCTGTCTAAATTTATTTCACTAAATAATATCAAAATATAATCATGCCTTACTTGAAGTCTTCCACCATCCCATTTCCTCTGCTTCCTATTATACAACTTCCTCTCCCCTGTATAGAAATTCTTCATTTTCCCCTTCCCTATATAAATGTATGTATAGTATTATAGTGTATATATGGATATGTAGTACATAAATGGATGTATAGTATTATAGTGTATAATATAGTGTATAATATAGTGTATATGGATATGTAGTACATAAATGGATGTATAGTATTGTAGTGTATAATATAGTGTATATATGGATATGTAGTACATAAATGGATGTATAGTATTATAGTGTATAATATAGTGTATATATGGATAGTAGTAGATGTATGTATTATAACACAATGTTTGTTTAAATGTGCCTAATTATAATAATATTATAATGTTTGTTCAAGGGTAATACTAACCAAAAGTAGCAATGACCTATGCCAAATAAAGATTAGCCCACCTATAATGGATACAATACAACTTATATAAGTAAGCATCAGCCCATACTCTTTTGACTATCTGAGTTCAACATACCAGGAACAATTCCAGAGTCCTTTGCACTCTGACCAGCTAAACGCCATAATACCTGAGGACAGGCTACATTGAAACCCAAGCAAAGCATCAACCAAGACAGGCTAGAACACTGGCAACGGTGAAATAAAGCCTTTTAAAAAGTAGAAAGAAGAAGAAGAATGAGACTGGTATGAGATTGCCACAGGATAATATGATAATAAGAAGACCAGGTTGACCATTGACCACTCGGATGTCCTCAATAACCAAAGGTCTCAAGGAGGCAAGGCTTCGTTCGGAGGACGCGGAGGACAGAAGGACACACAGACACACTTAATGTTGACCTGGCATAAAAATCTCGCGTAGGTATCTTGGCTTGATACTTTGTCGATATTTTAAGAGAAATACAGTTGGAATAGTGAAAATCAAACAAGGAAACAAATCGTAAGACTTCAAAAGACATCACATAATAATATTATACGAAATATTTTAGAGGTAAAAATGATGGAATTTTAGACAACCTTTAAACCAGGAACATCCCTCGAGGTCCACAGCCATCCCATTTCCTTCGGAATCCATGGAAATTGACATCTCGGCACACAATATTGATGTCCGATTGTGACTTCTGAAATTTCGACAAAATAATTATAAAGTCTCAAAGAATTACCAGCTCCAGAACAAGACATATTTTTTTGGGCTCTGAATTAATTATTATCAAATTGACTCGGTTTTATGAAAAAATAAAATTATTAAAAAATAAATTTCTTCCCTGCTGGGAATCGAACCCAGGACGCCCGCACAAAAGCCAACTGTGCCACGGCGGTCTGCTTCATTCATTCGTATAGTTGTCGCCAAATATCTTGGACTTTAAGCCGAGAAGGGGGGCGATTTGCACGTAAACCAACGAAGCAAAAATACACAAATTTGCGTTCTGCGCAACCGGAAGCTCGTTTAAGATGTTTGACGAAAATGATACCATCATGGCTCAGCTTTTGTAAGTCAATTAATTGCCTTTATTTGTTATTCATGACGTGAAATATTTTTTCTGCGTATGTTTGATAAGATTTTCAATGTGTTCTGTTTAAAAAAATAATCATGTCATATTTTGATAAGAGATAGATTTTGTTGTGTGCAGTTTGTTTTTGTAGATACGAAAAATTGAGAATGTTTGTGAAAACTAACAGCATTTGAAAATTTGGCTCGACCTATGGGCTCGCCAAATATGTATTTCAATTCTAATACTTTGGCTCAAAATAATCATCGATAACCCTAGGCATTTAATAAATTGAAAACTATATATGTAATTCAAATTCGCACCAATTTTTTTAGCTCCATGTTTCAAAGTTGGTTTTCTTTTCTTGTACTTTGAATTTTGTTTTTTCACCATTTTTCAAAATACCAATTTTTTTCGGCCGTAATAAATAAATTAAGTATTCATAAAATTTTCATTGGCTATTTTCGAATAAATAAATAAGCTGTTATCGCGAAAACTGTAATAAAAAAGGAAGTGTTATATTATTTTGATTAAAACCTACATCTATTTGATTTTATGTCCACTATTAGTATGATAGATCCTAAATAATATATGTCAAACAAAATAGATAGTTTTCATTGGACAGATAAATTATAAACTAGGTAGGTATGTTCCAATTCAATTATTGGTTAGTACCTAGCTACCTTGGTTAGTAATTTATACCTTCATCAGAACAAATATAATATAAAATATGTATTTTTCTCTCCTCTTCATGCAAACAGCTTATTCCCCCCTAAGTCTTATCCATCATTTATAATTTTCTTCTCTACTCAATATACTGAATACACAATAATATATTATGTACAATTCGATAGATACTACTATATTAACTTGACTCCAAATACGAGTTAATATTACTACATAAATGCCTACAACACTGCTGACGAGTGACGAGTACTGACTATAAACTCGACATTTGTACAGGATGACAGGAAGTATGAATAAGAATGGAATAAAATTCGATTTTGGCCCCTCTTGCTTGTCAGCCCTCCAATTGGATCTGATACAAGTATACTAACTTTTCGTCTTCAGATTAGCAGGATGAAGATAAAAAAACTTATAAATATAACAGCTAATAGTAATTTAGTCAAATAAGAAAAACAAAATAGTTTTCTATTCCGGGAAAACAACCAAGTCCAGAATGAAACCATTCCCGTACCCGAAAACCAAAAGACAGAGCAGTGTTTCTATGGAGCAGTGAAACATCGATGAATTTTGAAGATGCGTCTTTTATTTCAATAAAACATTAATGTCATTAATCAGCATGATTTTAACAGTAATACGATGAAGCAACACTATTATCGTTCGACAAGCTACTAACGTCACAGGTGGCGGGGGCAGCGTCTATCGGGCAGGCAATGGGTTCGTTCTTAGGTCTTATGCCTATTGGGTGCATTCCGCTCATCTGCAATGGACGATCTAACGCATGAAGATGGGACCTGGGACTGGACATCCGTCTCAGTCCTAACTATGGTCATCCTGGCGTGGACGGTGGTGGTGGAGGGAGCGTGAACATTACTGTGGTCGAGATGTAAAACATACCGGGACCGACGTTCAAGTCGCTCTGATGATCCATGGTGCTGGTGTAGTAAAGTAGTTGCTTCCGGGTAGTGACTTTTGTAGTAGTTGATGTACTAACTTATGAAGTCTCTGTTGGTAACTCCTGTAGTAACGGATGGTAACTTGGTTGATTGAAAATCCGGTCTTAACCAGTCCGCTGGTTAGTTGCCGAGCGGGTGCAAGTCGATCGCCATCGGGCGCCGTTACAGTATATATATATATATATATATATATATATATATATATATATATATATATATATATATATATATATATATATATATATATATATATATATATATATATATATATATATATATATATATATATATATATATATATATATATATATATATATATATATATATATATATATATATATATATATATATATATATATATATATATATATATATATATATATATATATATATATATATATATATATATATATCTTTATTCTATGCGCCGACCCGTCTTGATTGGCTGGCTGGACCGGTCCGCTATCTCTTTCTCTCTGTGTGGTCCTTGTTCGGCTCGGTCACACATGGTATGGCGATCAGTTCATCAGTTGGCATCGAAATGGGACTTTTGGACACGGAAACGACACGGACGCAGCAAATAATCAAATTACGCTAGTAACTTGTTTGCTCATAATTATTCTAATAATAATTCTAATAAAAAATCCTTTATTTTTCTTTACCACTGAGGCAACCCCTGGAACTATCTGGAGCAACCATTCCGTTCGTTCTATAGTATTCATGTATTTTTATTTAAAGCACTAGTTTATATTGGGAATAGATATTAATTAAATATATAGAACCTTGATAATGTAAATATTTTATCTATGATATCTTTGTAGAATATTTCCATAGTAAAATATCGGTGTTTATCTATGGTGGGATTTTCGTGAATTTAATATTCCGATTGTTTCGTGATTTCGTATAATAAAATGCTTGAAAATGAAGACGACGTTGCAGCAATTTGTGATTCAGCGGTATAATTTATTTATAATCGTATTATTTTTATATTTACCCAATTATTTCTTTTCGTAAAATTCCGTTTAGATCGTATCCTAACCTCAAAATGTTTTTTGATGTTTCAGTCTTCCCTTGTAGAAGGATGTCGTTTGCCAGTGCGAATGCAAGGAGGGAACGATTGGCCCCTAGCTGAAATAATAAGTATAAAAGAAATAAGAGGACAAAGAGGATATTACGTTCATTACGTCGATTGTATGTATTGTTTTGATTTTTGTTTATCGGTAAATTGGCGCCAAAGCACAATAATATTTATGTTTCAAAGCTTTTCATTTAAATGTATATACAGCTTAAAGAAACCTCTACGTACTTTACATGATTATTATTCAATTTATTTATTCTTGCGCTATGTATAGCACCAATAATAACGTATACAATACACTCAACTTAAACCCAAAATTACTAATTGGTTTTGCAGTTTTCTTTTATTGGTTGTGCAGTGATTTCTGGATGTATCACTTCACTAGGCCAATGCCTGTCTGATTGTCGGAGTGCCATTATACTTATAGTTGTTTTTATTATAGTGTTTAATTCCTGCCAGTTTAAATATGGTGTTTTTTTTTAAATCTATTCCTGCTAGAAGGCAGTATAATAGTAAAAGATATTTAGTTCATTATACGTAATAATCTTCTGCCATATTCTCTGCCTATGTTAAATATTTCTTTACAAATAGTAGTCCATTAAATATTTCTTTTTGCTGTAGTTGATGAAAGAGTTAAAATATCTGGTATGTCTTGTTTTAACTTATGTAGTTTTAGGTGCTACGTATGTATATTTTTTTTGTTCTTGTGTGGTTTTCATTCTAGTGTTACTGTCATACAGAATACGCCTGATTGTATGCAGATTAGTTATTAATTGTATGTATTTAGCGAATTGTACAAAAACGATATTGAATGTATGTTCTGCCCCCCTAGACAACATGCCATTAAAGCTAAGCGTTATATCGCTAAGTGATAGAAATGTATGAAATTTGTGGCTGTCACGTGTTGTCATAGCGACCAATTTCATACATTTACTATCGCTTAGCGATATAACGCTTAGCTTAAATGACACGTTGTCTAGGCCCCCTGAATCAAAATTTAATGAAGATATTCAGGGTAGGTAGGTACCTAAATTAATTTAATTCGTATTGGTTTTTGTAAATAATTTGAAAATAGAATTATAGTACCAAGAAAATTAGAATACAATGGTTTACGAAATGAAGAAAATTTTCAATCAAAGATTACGTTTGTATTGTTATATTTGTAAATATTTCAGTCAACAAGCGTTTGGACGAGTGGGTAACAGAATCATGGCTGGACACCAGAAAGGTTCAGTTCCCTCGTCCTCCGGGGGCTGGTGGAGCTGTCACAGGAGGAGCAACTGGAACTTGCACACCAAAGAAACAA
Organism: Molanna angustata; assembly: GCA_963576475.1. Classification (NCBI taxonomy): domain Eukaryota; kingdom Metazoa; phylum Arthropoda; class Insecta; order Trichoptera; family Molannidae; genus Molanna; species Molanna angustata. The sequence continues at coordinate 26,063,495 of OY754982.1, forward strand.
CTTATTGGCACTGGGGCTGTTGTCACTCCTCTTCCACCTGTCTCCAGTGTTCCAATCATAGGTAAATGAATCGTCTAAAACATGGCTGCCTAAACTTTTCAACAGTCTAGCAATATCGACAATTTTAAATCATTGAACACTGATGGTTCCTATTTTTATAACTTTTGATAATAATTTACATTATGGTAAGGTAGCAAAACAAAATACAGTGGAACCTCTCATAATGAGCATAATTTGTTCCAGAATCTTGCTTGTTATAAGAACACTCGCTAGCGAAACTAATTTTCCCATATAAATCAATGTAAAACACGATAATGCGTTCCATGCGAAATATTTCATTTTTATTGTTTATTAAAATAAAATAACATGCTTATAAATTGTTAAAGATCGTAACAACTTGGATAAAAACATTTTTAAAAATCGAAACTAGCTTATTATTTATGACAAATAATTAATTATTTTCTACTAGGAAGCTGTCTAGAGACATTTGTTTTAGCCGACTCTTTAAATAATGTCTGAACATAAGTTTAGAAAATGTGTGATCACATGCGACACTTACGTGCTAACGGTATGAGTGCTAAACACAGACTGACGCAATGACGCAGAAGTTCCGGCTCACAAGTGCGTAATACATTATGTGACTCCCCTTTCTGCGTCACTCGTTATGCGAACTATCGCTCGTTAAGGGAGCAATTTTTTCACTTTTTTTTTGACCGCTATGCAAATTACTCGTTATGAGAGGTTTCACTTAACATAAACATGTGGGAAACTACATCTTGCTTTCAGTAAAACTATATTTTTTTTATTGAAAAACTTGGTAGAACTGTCAATTTTGATGTACTTTGTTAGTTGTAAGCTATACTGTAACAAACAGCATTTTTAATACTAATGATGATAAATAATTAAAACACAGTAGATCCGTGGTAATCTGACTAACATTTTGTTCGGCAGTGTCAATAGAGTGAACACTGTCAGTGTCAATAGAGTGAACAGTGTTATAGAGTGCTGCCACTGACCCCTTGTAGTGTGAAATTTTTACTACTAATGATGATAAAATAATTAAAACACAGTAGATCCGTGGTAATCTGACTAACATTTTGTACGGCAGTGTCGGACTATAGAGTGCTGCCACTGACCCCTTGTAGTGTGAAATTTTTGAAAGAGAAACTACTTTGTAATATGACAAATTATGATACTAACGAGTTGCATTCTGTTCAATCATGCATTAACAAAGCATTATCACATCTTCGTACGTACTAAGGTAATCTGACTAACATTTTGTACGGCAGTGTCGGACTATAGAGTGCTGCCACTGACCCCTTGTAGTGTGAAATTTTTGAAAGAGAAACTACTTTGTAATACGACAAATTATGATACTAACGAGTTGCATTCTGTTCATTCATGCATTAACAAAGCATTATCACATCTTCGTACGTACTAAGGTGGCAGAACAGATTACAAAGGGTGCCGAGGATATTAGCGAGGATTGTCCCGATCATTTAATTTCATCAGAGTCAGAATGGATAAAATATAATTTCTTAATTTTTATTGCCCGTGCATGGTGTAGCAGGACGTTAATATTAACGTAATGTTGTTTTTTCTTTTTTAAATTTTTGTATTAAATATGTAAATAAAATAGACTTTTTAATTATTCCACTGTAATTTTAATGACTTCCAGTTATGACCGGTTTTGTGCAACGCGCATTTTCGAGTAGTGTATTTTTAATATTTTTTTATAAAAATTAAAAAAAAAATAATTTAAATGGAATTCCATCAAGTATTGTCGATATAAAAATTCAATTTGATAATTTACTGTGTTTTTTTAGGAAATGTACCAATCGGTACTCCCGCCGAATCGGAGAAAACGGCCGAACCATCTCGTCCGGCCAGTCCACTAGCTGCCACAGAACTAGTCAACGGTGGAGCGGTCCTGGCTGCGGCGTTACATAAAAAGATGAACAGGAAAAGAAAAGCTACGGTCTTGGAAAGTGAGGTGAGTACATTTGAGTTGGTTTTTTGTCACCAAGCTAATTTAGATTTTTCTTTAACACTCGTACATTTGTATCGGTGTAACATTTAAATTTTGTATTATTAGTTAAGAAGTAATAACACATAGCACCTTATTAATATTTCGCTCAAAATAGCCATAGACTATTGGATCAATAACATATCTAAACAAATTTTTATTCCATTTGATACAATTTAAATGTATTTAATATCTGTTTGTACATAGTAATATCTGAATTTTAAAATGTCAGCCTTCATGGCTCATTTAGTTATCTGGCTCCTAAGATAAAGGTCCTGGGTTTGATTCCACATTTGACTGTTTTTTTTGCTGTGTTTACAGGCTGGATCTGTGAGACAATTAACATAAGAAGTCTAGAGTTTGGCATCTTGTTATTGGGTGCGTTTAAAATTTAACATACCAATTGTTTGATGCCCAAGCAGCCAGGTTTTCTTTTTATTTAAGAAATCAACTGAAAGTGACTCAGAAACCTGTTTTTGTGAAAAATAAAGATATCAGTATATTTAGTTTAAGATTATGCCGTCTGTTTCCGATATCCGACCGAACTGCCGCAAAGGTTGCATCACTAATATATAATGTAATGAAATTTCAGACAGAGAAGAACAAGGTAACAATAGTATCGGCACCCGAAGAAGTAAGCCTATCCTTAAACTCCCATGAGAAAGAAATCAACAATAGAAAAATTCCTATGGTAAGCCCAAACACGAAAATTGATTATAAATGGTTTTACATACATGTCAACTCTGTCTCAGTGATTATTTAAATGGGTTTACATACATGTCAACTCTGTCTCAGTGATTATTTAAATGGGTTTACATACATGTCAACTCTGTCTCAGTGATTATTTAAATGGGTTTACATACATGTCAACTCTGTCTCAATGAGATTATTGGAAGAGGGAATCATTTGATATTTTTCCCTTTTTTAATTTTATTTTTCTTCATAATATAATAACTTATTTAAATCCAATAAATTGATCCCTTTTTCCAAAACACGTATCCTGTCATGTCCCAAATGTTTTCACTTAAATAAATTGTTAATTTGTTATGGATTAATTTAACTCTGTATAGTTATAACTTTAGCAAACATTATTATCATCTTATAAACAAAACATTCTTAATATATATATATATATTTCATTTAAAATACAGTAAAACCTTAAATTAATGCCAAAAAATTCAAGTCCCAAATCATTTCATATAAGTTTGTGTGAAATTTTCCCATAATACAAATTGTTCATGTGATATGATTGAACCTCGTTTATTTATAATATTCACACTTTGCTTTTCAGCTTCGTAAGAAAATAAAAAACTAAGGTTATACTTTGTATTAAAGACAACTATTCTAGCATAATGGTATGTCTTTTGACTAAGTGTTGGTGTGCTGGGTTTGATTCCCAGCAAAAAAGATAATAAATTATTGAAGATTATTTCTCGAGAATTTCTCGCTTCTCCGGCTGGAATCGCCAGTGATACCACCTTTGTGCATCTTCCTCCATCTCTAAGTCTCACTTGCATACATCAGTCAACACATCATTTGCATTACACAATAGGGGTAACCAGGTTAATGTAAGAAAATATATGACGATAACATATGGATGTATATATATACCTAGTGAACATTATATACTAAGAAAGTAAAAAGGCAGTTTGAAGCTTAATTTTATTTATTTTGGGAACATAATTTATATATACATACCATAACAGCATATCCCACATTTACAACATTAGCAACATTGTAAAATCACTGTAACTCCACCCACACAGGTGGCAACGCTGTAAATGTTGTATTGTAGGATGATTTATGTTTAAATTGATTAGTTTAATTTTACACCTTGATAATGCCGAGCCACCTCGGTGAAAACGACGTTCGGTCATTATTATTGAATTTTTGAGGTTAAATATTTGGGTATTTGTTCATTAATTTGAAAATGGATTTCCACTATTTTAATACAAAAACTTTAGAATCATATTATTATTCATAAAATAGTATAATAGTTTATATTCTATATTATATAATTTTTTTATATGTTGATGTTCAGGATTCCTTGGATGGTGGAGAAACTCCAGTAAGACCGAGACAATCAGGAAGTATGACCTCACATGGACATGACGATGTTGTCACTCGGATGAAGAATGTAGAAATGATTGAATTAGGAAAGCATAGAATAAAACCGTGGTATTTTGCACCCTATCCGCAGGTATATTAAATTTTTATATATTTAAATATTAATTGAAAAAGGTAAATGTTGTAAAATATCTATGATGCATTGGACCCAAATTTTCAATAATAAATTTACAACAAAAATTGATTGCTCAGCTGTACACTACATGTAGATACACAGTGCAGCTGACCTTAGACGTTCACAAGACATTAAATAAGTTCATAAGTAATATAAAGTACAAAAAGTAAGCATAAAAAATAATAGAAAAAATAAATGTATCTGTAAAAGTGCAACAAATTAATCTTCCAAATTCCAATGAAAAACATGTCAACAAAAATATGTAATTAGCTCATGTTAATCCACTTTACACATTATGCTATCAATATGAAGACGATTAAAATTATAGTTGGGTTATATGGGGACACAATATTTCATAGCGCATCTAAAGGTACCAGTTCGCTGCGCGACCGAGACAGGAGACAGAGACCGGAGACCGAGACCGTTACATGACTTTTACTATGAAAGTTACCGGTTTGCGCCGAGACCAGAGACCGAGACCGACGACAGATACGCAAGACCGATTACGTGAATTGACTGTATGCAATTGTATGAACACCAGTTCGCGAGCGAGACCGAGACGCGAGACAGGAGACCCAATGAGGGACACCACTTGCGAAATTGTAGAAAAAACGTCGTTTTCTGACGAAGTCATTGATTTTTTTTTTTTTTTTTTTATTTGTAACATAAGAAATAATATACAGGTACACATCAAAGTTTAACAATACAATATTTTTACAAAAAAAGATCCTTAAGAACTAGATGCGGAATGTAAACTGCTTCACTAGGTTAAAAACCTGTTCTGAAGCAGCTTATAATTATATAGGTATATTGTTTAGGTGTGCGTGTGTGTCATTGTATGTTAACGTAGAGTTGTTTATTTATCACTGTCTTGTCTGTTTTTTTTATCCACTTCTTTAATCCACATTTAAAGCTGTTTATATTTGTATTTTTCTTCATTAATTTTTATTTACTATTATTTCCTATTATATACCTATTATTTATTTTATAATTTTTATATACCTACCTAATTAGATATTTTTCCTAGTCTGTTTTCTATAAAAAGAAAAATTTCATTTCTAATTTCTATATTTCTTTTTAAGAAAAATGTTTTATGTTTTTTGATTATAATAATATATTTTATAAAAATATTTTAGGATGATGTATAATATGACACGTATTGTTAATTAATAAATAAGTAAATATAATATTTTTTACACATTTATTTGAAATAGGTAGGTACATTTTTATGAAATAGGAAGGTACATTTTTATGAATAAGGTAGGTACATTTCTATTGTATACATTCATTGAAAAAAATTTAAAAATTAAATTTTTCAGTATATTAGAGAATTTTGTACCTATACGGGTAACAATAATGATCTTTGTGCAATCAATATTATCGAGGTAGTCGTTGGAGTCATGCGTGTCGTGTTCTGGAAAGTTATTGATCCTCAGTGTTATGAATAGCCATTCAATATTGAAGTTACTATTGGAAGAAAAAAAGACGATGATTTACTGTTATATTATTATTACTTGTTGCATGTAACACATGAGATCCAACTGTCGATTGCGATAGTATGTATAGTTGAAGGATAAGTACCAAACTATAACTAGCCCACTGAAGATCTTAAGATTTATTCGAGAGATTGGACTATGAGAAGACCTCTAGAAGCCAATCATTCACAATGAGCTACATATCGAGCTGACGTGAAGAAGCCTCTAGAAGGATTTAAAAAAAAAAAAACCCATAAATCCAAATTATTGAATATTTTAAGAAATTTTGTTTTCTATACAACACATGTTTGTCAATATAGGATAGTATGGAGGTCAGTCAGTATGTATGTTTGGAGATTAAGTATCAAACTATTAAGTCTTCTTAGATATTGTGTATAGGCGACTGCCATACAATTTGTCGATGTCGTCACTAAATTCAATTTTTATAAAAATTGTTAAAAAAAATCAAGATGTACTCAACAATGTTAATATTTTTTATAGAAAATTAAATTATCTAGTTGAGGTGTTTCAGCTTTTTTTCAATATTTTTAAAAAATTTGGAAATATAGGCAGTTAAACACATAAATTTATCATAAAAAAATTTTTTTCTTAATAAAAAATGTTTGAGAATCTCTGGATTTTTTTTGAAAAGACGGGACGGACGGACACACACACACACACTATGTTCTGATCCGAATTCTGAGTAAATCCGTATATATAACATTTATGCTGCGAAGCCTCTAAGTAGGTGTTTTTTTACTTCAAAGTTGGAAAAGCCGTGAAAAATATAGACCTTACATACAAATCTCGCGTATCCTGGCTTGAAACTTTGTCAATATGTTAACCTCTCGTGTGCTCACGGTACGGATCCGTACCAAGGAAATTATACCCCGTCGTGTGCTTACGGTACGGATCCGTACCAAGAGGTATTGTGTTTATTTTTTTCAATTTTAAATATTATGCAAGCAGTAAATAAGTTTTAGATTCGCTTGAATCTAATCCTAATGAATTATTTTACCATAAACAAAAAACATCCGGTCAAAATATGCGACTAATTCGTCATTCAATACCGTTGAAGTTCGACCAAGTTTGAATGTTTTGTACTGCGAGTCGAAGTTTTGTTTTTGTGGAAAAGAAAGACGTAAATAACTAGAAAATATAAGTTATTGTTATATTTCGTTACTATTTACTAAAATAAAGTGAGTGCGTAAATAAAAATTGTAATTTTGTGTCATAATTATCGAAAAAATCTTGTTAAAAATTTGAAACGGTAAAAACGAAGTGCGTAGTACAAATTTGTTCGAGTGTTTTCTACGTATAGAAGAGTACTTTGAGTGAACCACTTATTTCATTTTGAAGATAATTTTGTTGTGAACAAATATCCAACAGATTCCAATAAGTTTTTTACAATAAATTCAAATGGTGTGATAAAAATATTTTGCAATCGAGAAATTCATCATCAAACAACACACACACAAATGCAAACAAAGATGGCGGCTCCTTATCTGTATACAAAGACGGCCAGGCAGGGATATCACAATATTTGTTATATTTATTGTTTTTGATTTTGTATACATTTATTTAGCTTGTATACAAAATTTTAGTTACATGACAAATAAATATTCTTTGTTCTATTTTCACTTTTTACATAACAATTTTTATTATTTTTTTTGGCACCGTTTTTATTATTAATTAATTTATTTATTTATTTCAACTATTTGTACAAATAGTTGTACACTGGCGGGTTTATTGCCAAGCGGCAATTTCTTCCAACCAACCAGCCAGAGTTTTTGGCACCGTTTTTATTATTAATTTATTTATTTATTTCAACTTTTTATACAAATAGTTTTACACTGACGGGTTTATTGCCAAGCGGCAATTTCTTCCAACCAACCAGCCAAATTTTTTGGCACCGTTTTTATTATTAATATATTTATTTATTTCAACTTTTTATACAAATAGTTTTACACTGACGGGTTTATTGCCAAGCGGCAATTTCTTCCAACCAACCAGTCAGAGTTTTTTTGACATATAGTTGTCATCTACACATTTGACTATCCCGTAAACTCGGGTTATAAAAAAATATGTAAATTGTATTTTGTTGCTTTTGTATTTTATTTTGACAGTTCTAAAGTAATTCTGTCAAAATAAATATTTGCAAAAAAAAAAATAGCAACCATTTGTATTATACAATAAACTAAGTATAACTTTATGAGTTATAAAAATTATTTTTTTTGTCAGTTTTTGACAGATAGTTGTCATCTACACATTATACTATCCCGTTAACTCGGGTTATATAAAAAATATCTAAATTGTATTTTGTAGCTTTTGTATTTTATTTTGACAGTTCTAAAGTAATTCTGTCAAAATAAATATTTGCAAAAAAAAATTCAACCATTTGTATTTTACAATAAACTAAGTATAACTTTATGGGTTATAATTTTTTTTTTGTTTTGACAGATAGTTGTCATCTACACATTTTACTATCCCGTAAACTCGGGTTATAAAAAAAATATGTAAATTGTATTTTGGGTTGTAAATTTTTTTTGACAATTTTTGTCTATCCCGTAAATTTTATTTATAATTTTTTTTTAATGCCAACTGTATTTTGTTCTTTTTGTGCTATTGAATTTTATTTTTGACAAATTTTACATATTGACAAAATAAAAGTATTTTTTCTAGTTGTTTGTTTCATTTCAATTATTTATCAAAATAAATATGTTGTGAATCCCTGCCGCTATTGTTTGTGAGTCCCTTCTGTAAGGCCCGTCCAATAGCGAACGAGCATTGTGCCAGCGCCATCTTGAAATATTGCTGACCAATACCAAACGTGCGCCAATTTCAAATTTTACCAATACATACGCAAGTAGTAGACCAAAGACAACCGAAACAAATGTTTTTTTGTTCACTTTTTTATTATTGACTGGTTAGAAATTTATTACGTCATATGATAGATATTTTTTTCTTCTTTCCAATGATATACAATATGTTGGGGATTTACATCAAGGTCATTTACAAGAGGCAATATCAAATTGTACTACTAAAATGGGGTTATGTTCAGTTTATTTGCCCTAAAATCAATTTTTCAATTTAGATTGTGAATTTTTATGTGGTATTTACGAAATACGATAACTAACTTGTGTAAAAAAGTGATTTCTAACATCCAAGACCAAATAATTACGTCTTGCGAGTATCTGAAAGTCAAGTTTGACGAAGTATAAAATGGCGTAAATGCGTATTTTTTTTGCAGTTTTCAAATCGGAAATAATAACTCATTTTCCTCTAAAGTATTTATTTTCTTTGTATCATATGATTGCTTTATTATCGCTCCAAGTAGAAAACATGAAAAATCGCGAATTGAAATAAAACATATATTGAAAATTCCTCGTTTATTGAGATGGGAACTGTTACAAGTTGAATTCTATATTCAATGGCCTATATAAAATAAATAAAACATGTGTTCACAATAAAAAATATTGTAAAAGGTTGGTTAGTTATCTAGCTTTAGATAATAACCGCAAATTTATTTCGTCCCGAAGCATAATTAATTAATTTTCATATAAATGTAAACACCTCCATACGGGCTGTCGAGATAACGATATACCCAAGCAGACGACCATTAAGCAATTTGCGCACAAGGTCAAACACACCAAGGGTTAAGGGGCCATATAAACCTAAACACCTCAATTTCAAATCAAATCCCTCAAATATGTTAAACAGTGTGTTTCTAGAAATAATAGTATAAGTCTTTTCAACATTTCTCTAGTGAATGTTCGTCACACAATTTTAAAATTCTGCCTAAATTCCCATAAATAAATGATTAAAAATATCCTTTTTTGCAGCATTTTTGTTAAATTACTCCATAACCATGTGTCGTAAAGAAATAAATCTTTTATACGCTTAAAGAGTGCATAAAATCAAAGTGAATGACCGAAAAAGTTTTTTCATTTCAACTAAGGTTTGTTCTTAAAATGCAAAAAAATCAACAAATTTGGGGTTTCCGATAATTTAAATCACGTATAAACCTTTTTATACGCACGCGATATTTACCCTTACTAACGCGTAACTTCATAGTGCATTGGGCGGTTTTAATATATCATGTTTTCAGTCACTAAGTTTAGCGTTATATGTCCTCTTAAGAGAACTTTGTTCTCTTGAACAAATCGACATTTGGACAAAACAAACCGAAGAATGGCTGTAAACAAATGATACACAACTAGAGGCCAAGAAAGATCGTTTTCATTTTGATACATAAATTTATTGTTTGATGAAGATATGTTCAGAATGTACTCTCAGCTAAATAAAATACTATTGTATTAAATTTACTGCAAAAAACAATGCGAAAAAATGAAACCATAACCTGAAATATTGAATGATAAATGTCACTCTGACATTGTTCGGTCACGTGATTCTCAGAGAAACCACGTGATACTCAGAGAGACATCACGAGACACCACTTTTGCATGGAGGAGACCGCTTTGCTGTCTCGGTCTCGCTCGCGAACTGGTGTTCATACAATTTCATACAATCAATTAACGGTCTTCTGTCCCTGTCTCCGGTCTCGGTCGCGCAGCGAAATGGTACCTTCACACACAAACACATTGTTACAAAACTCATAATATTATACACTCTACATGTTACCCGGTTATGAATCAATGTTCAAAGAATATGATAAAAAATTCATCTTTACTCTCCACGTTTTTCCTTCAGTATAACGCATTCTACTTAAGGGTATGTAAATGGTCACTTGCAGAAATCTTAATAACCCTAAAATATGAACTATGGCTTAAATAATTGCTACTCTAACTTAATAATTGTTTGTTTTTTTTTAGGAAATGGTTCATTTACCTTGTATCTATATATGTGAATTCTGTTTGAAATATAGAAAAAGTAGAAAATGTTTAGAAAGACATTTGGTAAGTCTATATATTTTTACTTATTTCTGTACTTTAATCTTTCTTAAATCTTAAAATAAAAATCATATTTTGTCTATATAATTTTATTCTGTGTTCGAATATATGAATTGTTTGGATTATAGTATGAAGATATTTTCATAGTTTTTTGTAACTGAAAGTATGTTTTAATAATACAAAATGCATTAACACTTTTTTTAGTAATTGTAATGCAGTGCTTTAACGAGAATGACAGTGACGGAACGAGTTTCTGAGAAACTGTAGTTGCTTTGGAGTAGGGAGTCATTTGGATTATAGGGGCTCTCTACTGTATTTATATTTATTAATTGTTAAAAAACACATCTTTGAGAAATTAAACAAACATCATATTATACAGTATCTTAAAATCATTCATAACCATATGTATTTGCTTCATTGTTTGTCATTTCTCTTTTTTAGGTTAAGTGTAAGCTAAGACATCCGCCTGGAAATGAGATATATCGCAAAGGCAGTATATCGTTTTTCGAAATAGACGGACGTAAAAACAAAAGCTACGCTCAAAACCTATGTTTATTAGCCAAATTATTCTTAGATCATAAAACACTATATTACGACACGGATCCTTTCTTGTTTTACGTCATGACTGAGTTTGACGCAAGAGGTTTTCACATTGTCGGATACTTCTCCAAAGAAAAGGAAAGTACGGAAGATTATAATGTAGCGTGTATTTTGACTTTACCTCCATACCAACGTAAGGGATATGGAAAACTCTTAATAGAATTTAGTAAGTATCATTCATTAGTCATCTCACATTCATTCATTCTGTCAGTTTGTGCATCTGTGCCCCCAATGAAACTATGATATCTATGGATCTGGCAGTTTAAATTTGTGCACCCGCTATTTAGTGTTGTAAAAGAGTTCTGGGGCATACCACCCCCAATACAAAAATTGTGGAGGCTGCATTACATATCCCTGATTAAAGAGAGTGCACTGGCAACGCTGTGCAAGTCTGCTAGTAAATATTAATATGAAAAAAAATATATATATACCTATAGGCCAAAATTTAAAACAATATGCTTTTGAAAATATTGGACGTCTTGTAAAGCTTAGAGAAATAATTTAGACCCAAAAATAAGTTAAAATTGAAACAAAGATTTCCAATTCAATATCAAGTTTATAGTTTATTAATGATGACTTCACACAAAAATGAATACTGTGTATTGATTAAGTAAGACGTTTTTCATTTTAATTTTATTGACAGTTATGTTTTTTTAAGGTTATGAATTATCGAAATTTGAAGGAAAAACAGGGTCTCCTGAAAAACCATTATCAGATCTCGGCCTTCTCTCGTACAGAAGTTATTGGGCTCAAACTATTTTGGATATTTTGACGACACTTAAACCTGTTGGAGAAAACGAAAAACCTCTTATTACTATAAAGTAAGTTAAAATGTTTATTTTTTTATTTGATTTAATTGTAATATCACAAGTATATATAGGCCCAGTATTACAGTTGGCCCTCAACTCATTGAGTTTGTTAAACTCAAGATTAATGTTATGGGGAGATTGAATCCATTTCCGTATTACAGTGCAATATGACATGTCAGTTACTAAATCTTCAATTATAGACATATTTTACTTTACCTGTGGTTATTATCTGTCAAATTTTAAATAACCTCAAATAATACGAACTACAAAACAGTACGCTACGACTTGAAATACTATTGTTTTATTATCCAACATGGTACATTTTATTTTTTTCACCAAAATAATGCTTTTAAATGCCCATGTACGTTTTCAATATGGCTGTCAGTTTGTTTTGTTGTGTGGCGTCACCGTCGATACAACTAACGCCTCTAGTGATAGAACACTGAAACTACACGCGTTGCCTAGCAACGAGTCGAGAAATGACAGTTGACTCACCGTTACGTACTTAATCCGCCAGAAACGTTGAGTTAAATATTTGTCGTTTTAGTGACGTATTTGTGGGAAGATTAGGCCTAAACGGACACTGTAATACGCTATATTTTTGTAAAACTTGAGTTTAGCTCTTAAACTGAGACTGTAATACCGGCCCATAGTGTTTTTATTTTTAACTTTCTTAAAATGTATTTTGGCGCCTATTTCATACAATTTACCATTTTAATGATTTACTTATTATGTCTGAATTTATTTTAGTGAAATATGTGAAATGACCAGTATTAAGAAGGAAGATGTTATTTCAACTCTCCAAAATCTCAATTTAATTAACTATTATAAAGGACAGTATATTATATCAGTCAATAAGGTATGTAGTCAGTATTTGTCACAATTTTAAGCAAGTTTACTATGTGAAAAATAGAAATATCACTTGCTGCCCATCATGTCTATATAAAATATAAATACTTGTGATGTGTATCTAGCTTCAGATGAATCTGGTATGATTGCCACTACAAGGTGCATAAATGTTTTTATGTTGCCTATCTGGAATTTATCTCTCCTAAGTTACACACCACACAACATTACCTGACATTTGGTACCGTTAATGTGTCCATAAATGTATACATCATTCCCATTTATGGATGAATGAAAGTATCGTTCCCTGGTGGATATTGTACATACATCATTCCCTTATTAATGAAAGAATGAAAGTATTGTACACTGGTGGATATTGTACATACATTATTCCCTTATGTATTAATGAAAGAATGAAAGTATCGTACACTGGTGGATATCATACATACATCATTCCCATATTTATTAATGAAAGAATGAAAGTATCGTACACTGGTGGATATCATACATACATCATTCCCATATTTACTAATGAAAGAATGAAAGTATCGTACACTGGTGGATATCGTGCGCAAACCATTCCCTGATTTACTAATGAAAGAATAAAAGTATTGTACACTGGTGGATATTGTATGTACATCATTCTTTTATTTATTAATGAAAGTATCATACACTGGTGGATATTGTATGTACATCATTCTTTTATTTATTAATGAAAGTATCATACACTGGTGGATATTGTATGTACATCATTCTTTTATTTATTAATGAAAGTATCATACACTGGTGGATATTGTATGTACATCATTCCCTTATAATATAATATTACCTGTTGTAGAAATGATTAACATTGTTATATCGATCTATAATTTTCAATTAAAGACGGAAAAAAATATTGCTTTTATGTAATGTGACTTCTTCTGAAGAGTAAAATACCTAAACACTTGGTCAGTAAATGTTTTCGTCTTCATCCTATTAATTTCTTGAAGGATTATTATTTTAGTCCATCATGCATTAGGTATAATTTGTTTTATTTATTTACTGTTTATAATTACAGGAAACATTAGATTCTCACGATAAAGCAATGGAGAAAAGAATTGTAAGGATAGATCCCAAGTGCCTTCATTGGACACCCAAAGACTGGTCAAAACGGGCTAAATGGTGAGTTGTCTCACTCTTCTATACATAATATTCCTCTTTACTTCAACATTCTCATTATATTTCACATATTATTTGCTTCATTTGTTGTCTGTCACCTGTTACTAACTATACAATCATTTCAATAAAACATACAATGCTTTTATATACTTTTAATTTTACAGTCAAAAATTTATTTAAATATAAGTAATCAAACACAGGATAAATACTTATGCAGTTATTTAATAAGATTATTTACGTGTACTAGATTCAGTAAAACAATAAACAACTTGTGCAGTTTAGTTATTCAAAAATTTAAGCCCTCATTAAGGCTAGCGTCAATACCGAAACAGCGGACGGAGTGCATCAGTCGAATTTTAGAATTCTTTGTATAGGAATTCATACAAGTGTGTCCACTGATGGCAGCGTACAGAGCGCGCATCAGATCGTCGGAATGCCGACACTGTTGCTAGGAGAAAAAATAATCCGCTCGGATCTGTCATTTTTGTATGTGCATTTTCTTTGCTGATATCATATCACCTTTAATAAGGAAAATTCTCATTTAAATTGTTTAAACTATTATTTAAATAAACCACTATAATATAAATTTGAATCTTTGGAAGCTTAGATGTTTGTTATTAAGCAATCACATGAAAACGGCTGAAAGATTTTGGATGAAAATTGTCAACAAATTCAAGTAACAGTTGTGTCGGTAGTACTATTGGTGCGCCTCTGTGGACGCACTGCCACAAACAAATTTGTCTGATGCGCTCCGTCCGATCTGTTCGCTGCATCTGTATGGACGCTAGCCTTTATAGACAGGCAACCATAAACAGAATTTATAGAACTTATTAATTTTTTTTTATTTTGATTCACTTATATCCAATATTTTCACCGATGAATTGTAATTTGTTTTGTCTTGAAAATTAAATTGCAAGTATAGTGACCAATTTTATTGCAAGTATAGTGACCAATGAAAATTAAATATAGTGCGTAAATAGGTGCATTTTAAATATAATTATTTAACCCTTTGAACGCATTGAGCAATAAATAAAATTTGATCTGAAAAATTCAAATTTTTAATAAAAAAATAAGTATTCTATAAAATTCTTTTTAATTTTTTTTAATCAATATCTTAAATTAAATTTAAAAACACCAAAAAATAGTTGTCGCGTTATACTTTGGGGGGAGGGGGGCTCAAAGTAACATTTTTTACAAGCCATGGACTATAGTTGATTTACGCGGGTGACTTTAGTCGATTTACGCATTCAAAGGGTTAAATTTCATTTAATCAATTATAAACTCTAATATTTTCTTATAGTACTAATTTCTATCCTCTTTTTCATTCCAGTATATTTAAATAAGGGATCACTTGATATTTGTATTTTTTTGTAGAAAAGTCACACAATGATAATATAATGATTGATTTTTTATAATTTATATTTGAATTATATAGAAAACAATTCTGTGTTAATCATATCAAATATTTTGTTAGCAAAGTTCATCATTTGTCAAGTATATTTTTATATTCATTTAATCAAAAATAAAATGATGAATCTATTGTAATCTATTTTCATATACATAATTTACTAACATATAATGTTTTTTTTTATTGTTTGTAACTCTATCTTAGTCGTTGTTCATAATACAGTGCCTCAATAATTTACATCTGAGTCAATTATTTAAAAAAAAAACTTATTTTAAATACATTAACTGAGGGGCAAGTCTGGTCCGAACGGCGAAATCAAAACCCTAGTGACTACCCATATCATGGATATAATTATTATATGGAGTTTTATAATATGTTTAGATGTCATAGAACTTCATATGATAATTATATCCATGATATGGGTAATCACAAGGGTTTTGATTTTGCTGGTCGGACCAGACTTGCCCCCCTGATATAATTGAGTACCTACTTATTAAATTATTTATTAGAAAGCACCAATAGTTCAATTGTTGATAAAAGTTATAGATTGGAGGTAGTGTGTTTTGTTGATAAAAGTTATAGATTGGAGGTAGTGTGTTTTGTTGATAAAAGTTATAGATTGGAGGTAGTGTGTTTTGTTGATAAAAGTTATAGATTGGAGGTAGTGTGTTTTGTTGATAAAAGTTATAGATTGGAGGTAGTGTGTTTTGTTGATAAAAGTTATAGATTGGAGGTAGTGTGTTTTGGACAATTTCACCTCTTATGTATTTGTTACTAATTATGGTTTAAGGTTTATTAATTTTTTTTCTTGTTATTTAAATATGTAGTTGTATACTATGTTTCAATTAAAAGTGCCCTTCGTGGTAATGTTGGTCTGTCAAATAAACTGAATAATGTTGATATATCGCCAAATTAAGTTCCTCTAAGCTCATATTAAACGAGTGGGTTGTAGCCAAAGCTAAACTCCTCACTTCACAAAGTATTCAAATTTTGTATGGAAAATTTTAAGCATTTTCATGAAATGAGTGTTGTTACATTATTTTTCATTTAAATATTTTATTATGAAAATGTGATGATTCTTTAATGCCATTATTACTAATTTGAAAATAAGAATAACAAATTTCGAGTTTCCCGAGCTTGGGGTCACATTGAAATATTTGACAGTTAAAAAAATTAAGAAGCACTATTCAGATATCCTTCAAAATCTAATGGGGTCTTAGCGAGTATTAGATATACAAATTTTCAAAATTTGAAAAGAATCAATTGACTACTTTAGTCTATAATCGATAAAGTAAACTAAACACACCGTACATAGCACACACACAGATACATTGTGATGAAACTTTCAAAATACAATCTCAGCATGATTCTAGTTGATAATCTGCAATAAAAAAAATACCTCTAAAAATTGCGAAATCATAACTCCCCACTATATCCCCTTGGGTTAGTGAGGAGTAAAAATTAATTCATTATTTATGTTAATTTATACAAAAAATAATGTCAATGTTAGCGATTTTGTACTGTGACAGAGTACTGACTTATATTTTTTTTACATTAAAACAAGATATGTATTAAAATCGTGTCATGAGTACCTACTGGACTTAGGTCCGAATGCAGAGTCCTACCTAAATACTAATTTCTAAATACTAACCATGTTTTTATTGCACAGTCGCTTACTTAAGTTAGGAGATCACGTAGCTTCCTAACTGGAGGATGCTACGACGTTTTTCTATGAGAATTGTATTGCAGAGACATATCTAAATACTTAGCGCATGTGCATCGACGTAAACTAACATTTGCGAATTGTCAAAAAGTAAGGTTGATAGCGAGGAACCTTATGAGTGGTTTAGTATTAAAATACGAGATTTTTTCGGTGGATGATGATTTTATCGGCTTCGTTGAATATGTATTTGGTAATTTTGTCAAATCAAATACCAAACAGAGTATTCAGCGAACCATACGAGATGCCGAAAATTCGGTGGAATTTCAAAAAAATCGTGACATCGAGCTGTCAGTGTGAAGTTGGTTACATAATATGTTTGTGTTGTTATAGGAAAAAACATTTTAAAATTCAAACGTCAGAAAAGAGATAGATAGCTTTCTAATAGTGTCCGACCGAAGGTCAGATTTTGGCTTTCATAACTCTCCACTTACACAAAGGGTTAGTGAGGAGTAAAAACAAATAATTAGAATTTGCGTAAGAAAACAATCTCAGTTTAATATGATAGAATATCAAAATATATTATTTTTATAAACGAGTTGTGCAGATTTCTCAGATATAACTTTTATATTAAAAAAGAAGAAAAATTAAATCCCTAATTGTAGGAAATAACCTGTTTTTTATGCGTAACAACACCAAATGCAATCATACCAACAGAATCACAAAGTGCACTTTTAAATGAAATGTACTGTTCCTATTTTGGGTTATCATAATATTTTCTTACATCAGCTTTGATCTTTATGTTGTAGTTAGTAGAAATGTTCTATTAGTTAACCTAACCTAACCTACTGTTGTGGTGGACATTATAATTATTATATAATAATATTTTTTTTAAAGTTTTGTCTTATATATTTTTCTTTTTGTCTTCAGTGCCTAAAAGGGACGTCCAATGATTGACAACATATTTTCAACAGTTTAAACTACAGTCTGTCTGTAATTATATTATATGATATTGTACTATAACATTTGATTATAGTATTTAGGCGACTATTTAAAATGCTTCACAAATATTGAAAGTTATTCATCCGTGTAAAGAGATATGCAGTGATTTTATAACTATTCATAATTAGGGAACAGCAAAGCTGGTAATTTTCAACCAACAATTGTTGGTAAAACTCTGAAATGATACAAATTAAGACAATAGTTTTAGTTTCACAGTTATAAAACAAGACAACTAATACATATATTGACAGTTATATAATAAATATTAAAACTATTGTGTTCACTGGTATATAGAAATAGAAATGAAACAATTGTATTCACAGTGTACATCAGCGGAAGTAAAATTATTGTGTTCACATTTAACCGTCTTATTCATAATAACTTATGTTAGGTTTAAAACAGTGTATAACAACAGTACTGGAAATCCCTATTCATAATAGCATATATAAGGCAATCATTCTATATAACAGCTACATTACGCCTATATAAGATAAACACGGTCCCAGGTTGTTTTAACAGCAATATAAGAAGATTATAGGGACCCAACATTTTCGATGATTCCCGAATGTTTCCGATGGTCACATTACATGTCAATTATTTTTTACATTTGTGAAGTGACGTGATTATTTGTTTTCTATTTCATTTCACAAATTTAAAAAATAACAAAGTATTGTTTCGCGTCTTAACACATATTTCATGAAGGATCCACTCATATAGACATATACCATTTTTTGGAATATTTCATTTTGTTATTTTTTGGAATATTTCATTTTGTTATTTTTTGGAATATTTCATTTTTGATTGAATTGTTATTGAAGGTTAGAAGTAAATATGCGGAAAATTGTGTTTTCCAGAAAGAATAAATTTGACGGCCATTGCCGTCATTCTCTTCTTTGATGAAGAAATATTACTTAGCAGAGATATGAGGGCTATAGCCGTCATTGCCTGAATAAGAGATTCGATTTTGACTGTTATAGCCGTCATAACTGTCAATGTGTTAATATGACGTAAACGAATTACCAAAACTATTTGTCATAACCACTGACAGATCATTTGAGAAGCTATAGTTTTTCATATAAATATCTAAATAATGATATTCACGAAATAAAAGATGAAAATAAAACCCAAACACTATAAGAAATGTTGTATTTTTTTTTTCAAAACATGGACAAATGTCAAATAACCAGAGAAACATGAATGAATTACAACATTATCAACTCAAACAGTAACATCGCGACGTAATTGTTATATTGCTATATAAATGTTATAATGAATAGTCAAGAATATAAGTGCTTATACTGCGTTTTAGTTATATAATGTTTTTACCACAGTATAAGGAAGTATTATGAATTAGACTGTAATTATATAACAATGAAATAAGAATTATATATAATATTTTGTGCTATTTCATATGACTGTTTTTTAAAACTTACAATAGTAAATAATATTAATTACTGTCAAATTTATTTTTGATCAATTAGAATGTTTGGATTGCATATTAAAAAAATAGTTTGTCATGAATACATATCGTAGTCAATATTATTAATTGATCACAAATAAAACTTACCCAACTTGATTTCAATTTTTTCCTTTTATAAATTTGAAATTATATTTCCTCATGTTGAGTTTTGTCTAATATTAAATAATTGTCTAGCTCAATTTCATAAATGTAATATATTTAACCTAAAACAACATAATATTGTATGTATATTGATCTTTTTTAAGCAGTTAATTCAATATCCATTTTTACTGTTTTGTAGAATGTCTGAGTATCTGAAGGCATTGTGCCTAATTATTCTTTTAATATATTTTTATCCAGGAAACCTTATAAGATCAAATTTTATCAACTGAAATATGACATAACCTATTATTTAATCCTGTTATGCAACCAAAGACAAGTAATATTATCAAATGTGTGATTTTGTTGAGTATACATTATATTACAATAGAATCTGACTGCTGTGGCATAGTGTTTTCGTCCAAAGCCTGCAGTTATTCTAGACTAAGCTTTTCCATTAGCACCGATGACTTTTGATCGGGAAGAATATGTACAAATGCTCGTTTCATTGAGATGTGGCTTTTCAGTCTTTTTTTATGCGAATATACAGTTTGAGACTTTTTTTATTGATAAATTGTCTCTTTCTAAAAGAGGAAAACCAGACAGGAAAAGGCAAAAATAAGGACTTACTTTTTTTTTTCTTTCTCGCACGACAGCTTTACGCCAGTTACAGTGCGACACCTGTTCGTTATTTTATTTAATATATTTTTTAAATCGCTGAACGCCCCAGAAGAAGACGTCAGCTTCAACCGGTAAACCATTTAATAGAACAGACATTCGTACGAGAGTGTTACGAGCAACCACGTCTGTACGAGCGGCAGGTAAATTAAATAAGTGGTGTCCTCTACCTCTCATGTAGTTCGGGGGAGCGTAAAGGCCTATGTGTTCAAGTAAAATTGGGCAGTCAATGATGTAATTTATAACTTTGTAACCCACCAGAAGTAACGAATTATCTCGCCTTTTTTCGAGACTCTGATAGGCACAGGCCTCAAGGAGATCAGGGTGATGCATGTAAGTTGGGTACACTCCGTGCGTACGCATGTAAAGGTACCTTAAAAACTTTTTCTGGATCTGTTCCAGCATTTCGGAGTATTTCTTCCGGCATGGTGCCCAAACAACACTACTATATTTCTTGGTTGTTTCAGTAGATACATATTTTATCGACAGATTGCGGAAATTGATATTACTACCCATATAGAGAGATGGCGATGGTATACCGTGATTATTTATTCTTATGTGAATTATCGTTAACACTTGCCCCGCCTTACCTTAGCGTTTTGTTTCTCGTGCAGATAAGGAAAAAGTCAACAGCTTTGAGTTCTCACATGTTGTGGCGAATATTTACGTTATGGGCATGCCTTGCAGTGTTTGCTATGTACTCAACGTTTCCCATGAAATTGATTGTTAATTTTTTTTTATTTTCTTTCTCCGGAAGGGGATATCTTCACAGAGACCCACTTTCTCAGGTAGTGTCTAATAGAAATTCTTACCGGCTAAAACCCCTCCCAGGTTTGTTTTTGGCATATCTGTTACTCCCTCGCTTTTTGGTTCTGTGCTTCTCTGTCTATTTCATCATCTTTTATATTTGTGTGACATTTAGTTTTTCTTATATTTTTATTTGACATGATGCTGCTTGTGCCTTCGTAGGGGACGTCTTCCTTTCTACAAAAGTTTTTTTATATCTTCCCGTTCGCTAGCCAGTATGGGGCATTCAAAAATTAGGTGGAAATTAGGTGGCTTGTCGCATTGTCGCATGGGCAGTAAGGGTTATCTCTTAGCTTAAATCTATGTAGGTACTCCCGAAATACACCATGGCTGGTTTTGGCTTGGGTGAGCTCAAATAATCTGCCAAAATCATTGAGTGCTTTGATGGCTGTTGTTATTTGAGGAAAGAAAGAATGTGTTGTTGACACGTGTGCGTGTCTGTTTTGCTTCGTGTCATTAGTGTAATGTTTCATTAGTGTAATATTGCTTTTGCGGGGCTCTATGGGATTAAGGTCATAGATGTTTTGGGGGGGTATATTTAATTTATTTGGTAATTGTTTCCAAGAACTGTCCCTGGCCGATTGTAATAATTTTTATATCAATAGATAGATAAACGCGTATATATTACGGGAAAAATAATAACTTTTGGCAGTGAGGCTTGTAAAAATTACAAAAAAAAAAAAATTGCAAAAAATGTATGAAGAAATCCATTATAAAAATGGCGGGTTTCCTGACTATTCAAGTTTCCGAAATTCACCGCTAAAGTTGAACACTAGCGCGAAATAATAATTCAAAAAAGAAATACGATTATAACATAATATTTGAAGAATACTCACATTTTAATTTCTTGAAAAATTTTGACGCCATTTTGAATTAAGTTTTCATTAGATTTATAAAAAAAACGCTATGCACGTTACAATCTACTAAAATTTATCTTCCGCCATAAAGATCAGCCGAATAACTCGCTGCAGCTACATGTAGTCGTGAACACGACAAATATTTTCTTTTAAATAAATATTCGGATAAATATCCATGAAAATGTTTTGGACGTACACCACTTTTTGGTATATAGGCACGCACTTCTCGCCAGCCTCTTTCCACGGTATTAGTATGAGCTCCTGTCTCTGGATCAACAAAATTAACGCTATGATTCACCGTGAGATGCGTGTAATCCTCATTCGACAAACAAGTGTAGGCCCTCCACCTGTCGCTAATAATTGTAGTTCCAGGTAAAATCTATTCTTTGATGATGGGGATAAGGGTAGCCGAGTTTCTTTCGACAACGGGAACAAAAAAGGTTTTTTTAGATTCCCGCTCGATACCCCCGAATACCCATTGTCCCCTCACCAACCGCCTGCGATGGTATTTTTCCCGCCCAAATTTTGCCTCATCAATTTCGACTATTTTACATGGACCACCAATTTTTTCAGCAGTTTTGTGGATGTGATCCACTAGCACTTCTCGGCAAATCCGTACCAATCTACGATAGTACGACTGGAATGTCCGCAATTAAGTCGAATGTAGCTGGACCTTGGGGGTTGTCTGTGGACGAATATACAAACTTAAATGGACATTATGAAAGAACGTACCAATTTTCGCTGAGCGATACCAACCACAACGAGCTTTTTTTTTCTTATTTCGGCTGACCAATTTACGGCATCTGAATTCTAAATTTTTTCGATTCAGAGGCACAACGTTGTTACATTTTTCTCATGGTGTTGAATCTTTTAAAACACCGTGTGCAATTCAAAAATTAAGAATTTGGTTTGTGTCCATTCTTATGGCGTCACGGTCACTGATATTACACCCTTCACACGCCATTATTTCAACTGTAAATAATAAATAATATTTAAATCACAATTTCCACACAATCACGCATAAAAACGATACCGAAAACACACAAAATTAACATAAAATAAGTAATTACAATTATTCCGAATTGAACGACGAAAATGGACGGCTTTCCGAAAATCTAGATATTTCCCTCCAATGAAAAGCTAAGATATGTTCGTATTTTTCATTTAAAATGTTGCCATAATCGGAATTCTAAATTTATCAATAGAACGAGTAGGTACATATATTCACAATATAGAATATGTTATTTAAAAACATGATAATAAACCAACTTAACAGTAGCGAATTTACTGTAGAACCTATAAAACGTGTATTTCAATCAGAAACACCTAATATTATATCGTCACTGCATCTAAAATTTGACTTATGTGACGAGTACTAAGTTTTGAGAAAACAATAAAAAACTGTTTTATTGATTTAATTTTAATTCTTAACCCACATCGTATTAAAACATTCATATATTTGAATATTTTACATACTCTCTATATGTTTCCTTTATATTTTTGCTAAAACTTTATTTATTATTAATAAAAGAGTGCACATAATCTATATTGAACGACGCGGCTTGCACGCTACACGTCACATAAGTCAAATTTAATATGAAGCGTGTTGTCAAAATAACAAAATGTCATTTAGTATAACTTTAAAGTTTTCATTTTTTTACAATATACAAACCATCTCTCCATGTCTCTTATGAGGTAGGTAGAGAGAACCTAATGCCTTATTTTTCTATCTTGGCACACATCCATTGCCTTACCGTACGCATTGTCTCATACCTTCATGGTCTCATTCATGTTCGTTTGGTGATTAAGCTTTTTATATTTCCTTTCTTTTAGAATGTCATTCCAACAACCATATAATGGATTAGTTATTTTTTGTTATATTGATGCTTATAAAACATTGTAATATTTTTATTTAGACTTACAGTTATGTATATAATTTACATTACCAGTTCACATCTTCACTAATGATGGATATTTCTTGTCGAGTTATGGATCTAATTTTAAACCATCCTATAATGATAGGCTGTCAGCAGTTAGATAAATCATATGTAAATTTAACAACAAACTGTTTCAGAAACCTTCCAACTAAGAAAAAAAATCTAAAGGATAACCTCTGTTTTCTGATTAAAATTATTGGTAAGGAAAGTAAAGAAAGTAAACTTCAGAAATATTATAATGATTTTACTACTTAAAACTAAGATTATCATAGAATGGGTGATAATCCTTGTCGATGACAGATTTCAACTCCTGTAGATGTTTGTACTTTGACTCCGTCAAAGGTATAGGGTTGCTGTACAATCTTGGAGGCTCAGTAGAAATATTTTTCCTTCGGTGAGGAAGATTTTTCCATTCCTCTGCATGATCAATTTTAAATTTAATTTCCCCTGTGGGTAAATATTGCACAGCCCTTAGATCGGTAACAGTAGGATCTCCCATTTTCTTGCCGGGTCTAAGGGATGGCAAGTTGGTTTTGGGATCTTCATATTTACTAAAAAAATCATAATGTAGATTATGAACCACGTAAGGTTGCTTTGGGCGAGCCATTTTCATCCGTGATACATAATCACTTGGTGCATAAATTGGTGCCTTAAAATAATGTTCTAGGACCGAATGTACATTGTCGGCCTCCATCATTGTATGTCCTTTCTCTAATATAATCTGCTCTAATATAATACCCCTGTCTTTCGCATGATCGCTCAAAGCACTTGCCAAAACTTTATTCCTGTTCTGATAATTGCAACCATCCGAGATTAATACCACTTTGGTGTACGATTGAGGTAAGTTTTTTAAAAAAGATATAATGCATGAGGTAAACTCATTGGCAGTGACACCACCATCAGCCTCATGCCATGTGTAGAGAGTCACATTTGCATTATTTAGTTCATATATTGTGAAGTTATGAACTTGTAATTTTTGTCTATAATAGACAGCAGATGCCATTAATTTGGGACACAATAACACACTCTGTAGGTCCATGGTGAGGACTAATGTTGTGTCACTGGCAGAGTTTTTAGCTTGAGCTTTAGCCTCCTTAGCTTGTTCTTTCCTTTTAATATGTCTATCAAACACATCCTTGTCAATATTCCCATGCTTATAGGAGATGCACAAGTCACACTGGTCTTTTCGCGGGTGGTGGATAGAAATGTTCTCCTGTTTAAGCACATTATTAAAAACATTTCTACCCACCTTAGGGAGATTTAATTCCTCACACCATGAATTAAATACACCCAACATGTGGGTCTTGGACAAAAATGATGTGTCAACATAGATTCTTTTTGAATTTTGTCGACAATAGTGACTGGGCACCTTAGGCAGCAAATCAAGCCATTTTTTAACATTATTTTTATTGCTAATGCTTATTTTGGTTTTTTTGTGGCATATGCGTTCCAAATGAATCGAAGGTGCCTCTGTACTCTGCGATGTGCACCACCTATTAAGCATGCTTTGGGTTATTGACAAGGTGTTGATAAACATTTTAAGGCATACTTTATACCGTTTGCCATCATGTGTAGGCAAATAAAAATCGTGTCCATTGTTTTTTTTTGTGGAACTCAAAGACGTATTTGATCTTCTTTTTTTTATTTGTCTCGTGGTTGCAAGACCATGTATGTAGGCTTTTTTTTCTGGCCATGTAAATGACCAAAATTTATTGAATGCAAGAGAGCGATCATCCTCATTTAATGCATAGCAGTTCAACGAATTCGGGTTTATTTTTTTTGAAAGTTTGTGGTCACACCTTTCTTTCATCTTCTTCTGTCCTTTCACACTACTCTGTTTATACACCCCATTAAGCTTTTCATAGCCTAAATAGGTCTTTCCATTTGCCCTTCTTTTTTGGTGAATTTTTATTTTTTCGGTAACTGACACCTCGTGATCACCGTCTGAAATCATTCCGACGTCAACTTCTTTATTCTCCTCACATTGTACCTTCAAAAAATTGCCCGTCATAGGACATAATTCCATTCCCGTACTGTCAGATAGATCTTGCTCTTGGTTGGATGCGTTCTCCTCACATGGTACTTTCAAAAATTTGCCCGTCATAGGACATAACTCCATGATCGTACAATCAGACGGATCATCTTGCTCTTTGTTAGTAAAACATGCCAATCGCATAATTTCTTCAGTACGTCTTTTGAACATTCTAAAATAGAATAAATGAAAACAGTCAGTTTTAAAAATTCATTAAGAAGAATCACATAATGGAGTTGTAAACATGAGATTAATTACCTGGATACTATTAAAATTCCTATTTAACAAGTAGGTAATAATGTTCACACTGAATTTCGCTCTCACTGAATTAGAAAAAAAGCATTTATCTGAAAAAATATTAAAGAAAATAAATCAATGGCTGTAACATATATTATATGTATGATGGATATTTCATTTAGCGAAACACATTGGAAATCTCACTTACTGAATGTAATAATATTGTAGATTTTAACGGTATAACTAAACCACACACTATATTGTCTATTGTTTTAATTGAACTGAGTTTTTATCTGAAAATATAAAAATATTAAGATCACAATCAAACACATCGATGAAGATCGCACATTATGGATAAATTGTATTGAATAACGAGACACATAATATAAAATAATATTTACCAAATTCACTAAAAGTTTTGAATCAAATAATACGCAAGATATTGTCTTTTTTGTGAATAATAATGTTTTTTTTATAATAAAGCACCGAACGTAACAACACAAACTCATCTGTCAACGAGAAAGGCGGCAAATGCCGATATAAAATTCGGGTGATGTCGCCATAGATAAAATACGATGCACGTTAAAAATGACTCATGTGCGGTGTCGTCACATAAAGCATATTTGCGGGCATGATTTTGTGTATCAAAACATAATTCAATTTTTATTTAGCGAAAACTTAATTTATTTTACATAAGTCTTATTTTAGATGATAGAGCAGAAAAAACTGCATAGTTTGGCATATTTAACTCAATTTCGTAAAATTTGCACATAAGTCAAATTTTAGATGCAACGACGATATACTTGGATACAGTTTTGAAAAAATATTGTTAAAATTAGCGCACTCATAGAATAAAAAAAATATTGTTAGGTACTATATGTTACAAACCTACTTAACCTACTTTAATTTTGATTAAAATAGGTTGGTTAAATTAATATGTAGACAATATAGCGACTTGCGTGAGCGAGTTGCATTATATACTGAATTACAAAATCATTAAATACAATAATATTACGTGAAAACATCATTTCAATATTTTTAATTAGGGTAACTTGAATGAGAGTGGTATTTCTCTACAACATTTATTGACTGAATCAGTACCAAAATATATACACGTGCGTTTATCTATCGATATAAAAATTATTACAATCGGCGAGGGACAGTTCTTGTAAACAATTACCATTTATTTATTTAATGAAGAAGGAATTATATATTGTGAAGGTGCGTGTTCAAAGGGATTCTATTTTATGTAAAACATACGAGATCGGGTCTGCCATTGGAAGCTTCTTGGAGGCTATCTCTACATTTTCATGATCGAATGTGACAATAGCTTCTCCAACTTTTCCTTCCATTTTGCTGCCATCTGTATAGATGTATAGGGTATCGGCGTTAGTTGTCGAAGACTGCTCGATGTTACCAAGTCATTCGGTTTTTACCCCTATTTGTTCGGTCGGGTGTGGGGGTTCTTTAATCATAACCTTGTTCTGGAACCTTACGTACAAAGGGAGTAGCTCCTGGATGGTGCCTTTTTTCTTGGCGTCGTATATTCGTGATAGCTCTTCTACCTTCAGATCCAGTGGCATGACCCCTGCTATTGCTTGGACGGACATGAGCGACGTTGTTCTGTTTGCCTTGCATATTCTTAGTGCGACCGCCCGTTGGACGATATTGAGCTTCTTGCGGATGTTTTACCTTTTCGCCGCAACCGCCCAGACGCTGGAGGCGTAGGTGACTACAGGCTCTGTAATTCCATGGTATATGGTTTTAATGGCTTCAGGGGACAGTCCCCGTGTTGTTTTTGCCACTGTCGTTAATTTATTAGTGATGCCTGTAGCCTTTTTACAAATTGTATCCACGTGTTTGCTCCAGTTCAACTTGTGGTCTATCGTGACTCCTAGTACTTTGGCTTCTTCAAATATGGGCAGTGGTTGGCCATAAAAATTCTTTTTTTTTTTTTTTTTGCGGGTGGCAGTTCTTGAGGAGAACACACTTAGGCCAATTGGCCCTTTGTGATACCACATTGGGGCTGTCCTCCCACTTACTCATCCCCCTTGAACCAGCCTGAGCGGCAAATGAATGTCATAATGTCTGCAATGTCGGCCGACGCTATGTCAATTAAATCATCATAGAAGAAACTTCCCAAGGAGCTTCTCCTAATTCTAGAGAGAGCAGGACAGTGACAAGGAAGTGGACCACCGTCTCCTCCTCCTCCTCGTCTTGGCATGCTCTGCAGTAATCGTATGCCTCCAGCCCTAGCCTTCTGGCATGCTTTCCTATAACCCAGTGTCCCGTTAATACTGATATGACTCTGGCGAGTGAGTCTCTTCTGAACGAGAGTATTTCTCTGGTTCTTCTGAGATCATATTTTGGCCATGTTTGTCTGGCAATGGAGCATGTGCTCTCCTCAGACCACCTTTGGTCAGCACAAGCAATAATTTTCTCACTGACCCGGAGTTTACATGTTGCCATGGGGACTCCAGGTCTGTGTTTGATATTGTCTAGAGATAACAGGGTACCTGCTCTGGCAAGTTCGTCTGCCCTACAATTCCCCGCTATATTACTGTGACCCGGCACCCACATGATTTGTAGATTGAACCGCTCCGCTGCCCCATTTAAGATGTTGCGGCAGTTCAGGGCCACTCTGGAAGTAGTACTTACGCCTTTTAAGGCTTTAATAGCCGCTTGGCTGTCTGTGAGAATACGGACAATGCTGTTTGATACTGCATTGCCTTGTATCCATTCTACTGCTTCCTGGATTGCCAAGATCTCTGCTTGAAAAACACTACAGTGGTCCGGCAACCTGAAAGAAATATTAATATTTAATTGCTCCGAAAAGACTCCTCCGCCCACCTTACCTTCCAGTTTTGACCCATCAGTGAAAAACACCTGAGCTTCATCGTGACGGATCAGATTCTCCTTCCACATTTCCCGCGAGGGGATTTGGGTCGAGAACCTGTTCTCGAAGAAAGGCTTGGGAATGACATAGTCGATACCTTCGGGTGGCTTTTTGAACTCCTGAAGAACCATGGAGTGTCCAATGTGTGTCTCCCTCCAAGGGTTGACACAATTCATTCTTATGGCAGCTTTCGTTGCCATTTGTTTTCCTAGGAGGTCAAGCGGCATCAGATGCAGGATGGTGTCAAGGGCTTTTGATGGTGTAGTTCTCAGACAGCCAGTGGTTGTCACTTCTGCTAGTCTTTGAACTTTTGCCAGCTCTTTTAGGTGCACTCCTTTTTTCAAGCAGTGCCACCATACCACCACTCCGTACATCATGACTGGCCTTATGACCGCCTTGTACATCCAGTGGGTTATATTGG
This sequence comes from Molanna angustata, assembly GCA_963576475.1. Taxonomy (NCBI): domain Eukaryota; kingdom Metazoa; phylum Arthropoda; class Insecta; order Trichoptera; family Molannidae; genus Molanna; species Molanna angustata. Next base: position 26,093,054 of record OY754982.1, read on the forward strand.
GGTGTAGTCCCCACCGTTTTCCCACGATCTTTCTGCAGGTGTACAGTGCATTTGTAGCTTTCCGTACTCTTTCCTGCGTGTTAGGCTTCCAGTTCAGTTTTCTATCCAGGATCAAACCTAGGTATTTAGCTTGAGCTGAGATCTCTAATGTCACCCCTTCTAGGGTTGGCAATGTGAATGCCGGGATTACCCGTTTATTTGTAAAGAGGATCAACTCTGTTTTCTTTGGGTTCACTCCCAACCCACTATTAATACACCACTGAGTTATCCTGTCTAGTGCCCTCTGTAAGAGAGATGAGAGTATGTTGAGGATCTTACCGGACACCGCTATGGCGAGATCATCTGCATAAGCGATTACTCCGACCCCGGTGTCGTCTAACTCCATCAACAGTTTATTTAGGGCTAGATTCCATAAAAGAGGTGATAGAACGCCTCCTTGGGGTGTTCCCTTCACCGGGTATCTTTTTATCTTTGAGCCCCCAAGTTCTGAGTTTATAACTCTATTTCTCAACATATTGTCGATAAATTCTATGAGCGAAGTCTCTATCCCCAATTTCCTCAGAGACTGAGTCATTGTTTCATATTTAATGTTATTAAAGGCTCCTTCTATGTCTAGGAAGGAGACCAGTGTGTACTCTTTATACTTCATCGATTTCTCGATTCTGTGTATCAGGGTGTGTAATGCTGTTTCTACAGATTTCCCTTTGCTGTATGCATGTTGAGACTCTGACCACTTTGAAGGTTCTATTTTACCCCTTATTCTGGTTTCTATGAGTCTTTCTAGCGTTTTAAGGACAAACGAGGATAGACTGATTGGTCTGAAATCCTTGGATGTATTATTAGATGTTCTTCCACCTTTGGGTATGAACACCACTTTTACTTCTCTCCATAATTTGGGGGTATAACAGAGTTCTATACATGCTTCGAAGATTGTCCCCAACCAGGGTATGACAGTCTCCGAGGCCGCTTGCAGTTCCGCTGGAATGATACCATCCGGACCTGGCGACTTGTATGGTTCAAACTCGTAAATTGCCCAAGCAATCATTTCTGTATTAAATAATTTCTGGGAGTTTTTCTGTTTCCTGGTTTGGTTTGTTGTCTCAGGCATGCCCTCTCTTTGCAGGTGGGTCTGCGCCCCCCCTATCGGGCGGACGGTTTCCCTAGGCATGTCGAGTTTACATCCAGGAAAGTGTGTTTCTGTTAATAGCTCTAATGTTTCAGAGCTGCTTGAGGTCCAGCTGCCATCGTTTTTCTTTATATATTCAGGCATCTCTGGATCCGTAGCTAGGATTTTGCGAATCCTGTTTCCCTCCCCCCCTATCGGGCGGACGGTTTCCCTAGGCATGTCGAGTTTACATCCAGGAAAGTGTGTTTCTGTTAATAGCTCTAATGTTTCAGAGCTGCTTGAGGTCCAGCTGCCATCGTTTTTCTTTATATATTCAGGCATCTCTGGATCCGTAGCTAGGATTTTGCGAATCCTGTTTCCCTCAGGGATTGTTTCAATTTTTGTGCAGAAATCTTCCCATGAGGTTCTTTTTGCCGTTTTTACTTTACTCTTAAAAACTCTTTGACTAGCCTTATAAGTCTCCCATTCATTGTTTTTCTTGGCTAGGTTAAATAGTTTGCGACATTCCCTTCTTAGGGCAATTATCTCTTCTGTCCACCATGGTGGTCCCTTTCTCCCTTTAGCTACACGCACCGGGCACGATTCCCTGGTGGCTTGGTTACAAGCATTAGTAAGGGTCTTCACCATGTTATCCAATTCCTCTGTTGTTGAGGGTTTGGTTGGTATTTCAGAAAGAAATTCACTGAGGGCAGTGTTGCACTTATCCCATTGTGTGTTCCTTCTATTGCTGTACATGACTCTATCTGGTTTCTGAAAGTTTAAGTTAAATTCAATGTACTGGTGATCAGAGAAGGAGTGGTCAGCTGAGACTTTCCATTCTTTTACATATTCGGCAGCATATTCATTGGCAATTGTTATGTCTAGAACTTCACGCCTTATTGCGGTAATAAATGTTGGAGTATCACCTATATTACAAATTTCGAGGTTATGTGATAAAATATATTCAAAAATTAACTCACCTCTCTCGTTTGTGTCCGTGCTGCCCCAGATTGTGTGGTGTGCGTTGGCATCTGCACCTGTCACCACAGGTATCCTCTCATCTTCTGCTCTATGTATGGCTTGTTGAAGGTTACCTGGAGGGGGCGGTTCTTCGTGATCATGTGCTAGGTAGGCAGAAATCAGCCAAATGGTGTGGGACTGAACTTCTACTGCCAGCACCGTGATATCTTCGTTGCAGAACTCTGACACCTTAAAGGCATTGAGCTCCTTCTTTATAAGAATACAAGACCTTGGCTTACCTTTATTGTTTGTATAGAAGATTCTGTAGTCTTTAGATTTTAACCCAGCCACTAGATTTTTGACAACCCATGGTTCTTGGGCTAAGACAACATCTTCTCCTTTTTCTAAGAGGCGGAGAAGTAATGCGGCAGACGCCGCCTTCGAGTGGTGTAGATTAATCTGAACCACTTTCATGCAGCAGTCTCCCCTCCTTCCCCTCATTGGATGCTTCTATCGTGGTTGGCGACCCCCCTTTGCAGACAGGTCTTGGTCCCCCCTTTCGGGCGGGAATAGCTGTATTACCTCCGGCTACGGTTGATAATGACTCCCCTGTGTAGGCGAGTCTAGGCCCCCCCTTTCGGGAGGACGAAGGTGGGTTTTTTGGTTTATTTGTATTCATCTGGTTCGTACGGTCCTTCAGTCGACAAGGCAACTTCCAGACCTTAGGAAAGTAAGGGGAAATAGACGGTCCACCATAACGGAGCCCCACGTCATGGCAAGTCCTACTTACACTCCGGATTCGGACCAGTTTCCAGAGGGCACAACGCTTGCGACACCATATAACCCCGGTGCCATTCAGCCCTAGGCACGTTGTAGCATAAGACCTGGCTTGGGTGGTTTTCTGTCGGGGTTTTCCTTCCCTTAGCTGGGTATTCCAGTTTTGAGGCGCCAGAGAATCGCCGTTCATCCTCTCCTATTTGCTATGGCTGATGGCATTGCCAGTGGCCACATTGCCCGGGACTCGCGGGATCTTAAGACCACTCGAGGACGCTAGGAGTAGGACTATTGGTAGTGTTACTGATGGTTGTAACTGTGGCATTACACCGTATTTGTATGATGCATATTTCCAGCAAAAATATGCGTCTCCGTGACCCCCTAATAAAAAAAATTCTTGGTTCTCTCACTCTCTTCTTAGTCATGAAGAGCGCTTTTGTTTTTGCCTCTGAGAGTGAAAGCTTTTTTTTATTTTTTATTTTTTTTTATTTTAAAAATCCATCTAGAGACCTTCCCACGTCGACTCAATAGTAGTCCATAGTGGTAATTTGCCTCCTAGATGTCATTCCATAGTCCTATCTCTTGGAAGAACTGTAAAATCCTTTGTGGATCGGTGTCTCTGATCTGCTTTTGATCAGCAATATGCAAACTGTGAGAATTTATTCAATTTTCCTTTCCCAATGAATGGTACAACAGTTGTTTTATTTGCATTAACTGTTAGTCCATTATCTTTTCACCATTTTTCAACTATTTTTAGTGCATTTTGTAGCAGATCAGAGATTGTTTCACATTCTTTCCCTCTGATTGTAATGACTATATCATCTGCATAGCTTTGTGTATTATATCCACATTCGTTCAGTGTGCATACTAGGCCATCCACAGCCAGCGTCCACAGGAGTGGTGATAAGACTCCACCCTGCGGACACCCCCTACTTGTTTCAGCCTTAGTAGTCTCGTCCACCAGATTAGTTATGATGTATCTATTGGATAAAATGTCAATCCATTTTATTATAGTGTTGTCTACATGTTTCTGTCTTAGTCCACTAATTAGTACGCTTGTTGGAACTGCATCAAATGCTCCTTCTATGTCTAGGAACGCACACATGAAAGCTTTACCTTGGTCCCCCATTGGGAGACCATGTCGAACGTTTCGATGGTGATCGTTTCCAGAGTTGGCGTGCAAGCCCTCCACAATTATAATGATATGTGTATAAACATTTAACACATTTTATGTCTTCTTCAAATTTAATAATATATGTGCAGGCTTTGCAATGTTTATTTTCATCAGCCATACTTGCGAAATGTCAAAGGTGTTTTCAGTATATAAGTGAAGTATGTGAAGTGACAGTTAACCAGCAACAGTAATTATATGTTGAAAAAAGATGGAATGTTCTATTTATTGTGAGTATTTATTACTGTTTGTATCTTTATATTGGTAAATTATTTAACGTCAAAAATATTTCTAAGGTATGTACCTTCTTGCACTGCTTTGAATGTTGATGTAGGTAGATGTTGTTTACATTAAGTGTTTGTTATCTGACTTTTGGTTCACACGGAAGCGAAATTTATTATCTGTTTACACTGTGCACACTATAAGGTGTATTTAAGATATAAAAGAATACGATTACTTAAGCGAATTTCAATAATATAGTTTTTTCAAATTGACATGACATATTAGTGTGAATGCAACCTTTGTTGCTCTCTTTCCATACTTTACATACGTAGGGTTTCAGGATTCGTTGCATGCAGCTCCAGACGGTTTCGTTCTCCTGGATTTGACAGTATTCTTTTCGTTGGTTTTTGTGATGGCCTCTTTGAATACCTGCAGGGCTCTAATATACTCCAGTAATTAGGGTTGCCCTCGCGATGGCTGAGTTTTTGAATCTGCTTTTAGAGGCTTTGGCCTTCTTCTTTAGCTACTCTAGCTCAGAGTTCCACCACGGGCACTTCTTACGTTTCACGGGTCTGATAGGTGGTATCGCTGCTCTACAGGATTCATGGATACCATCTGTGATGGTTAGAATCTGTCTTTCCAGAGTCACAGTTCGATCGTATCAGAAATTTTTTCCTCGTCGATCTGTTTACTTTCCACGTGAGCTTTTAGTTTCTTTTGGAACTTCGTCCAGTTAGCTCTGGCTGTTTTATACAAAAATGTGTAGTCTTCTATCAGACCAGGTGTTGTTTGTCTCTCAATGTTCAATGTTATTGCGTTATGATCGAAGAGTGGGGCTATTTTTCTGTCAACTTTCCAGTGACTGATTACAAACTGTATTGTCTATTACGCTCGATATATTGTTGTTGCGCGTAATTTCGTAGGTTGGTGTGTTGCCTTCGTTAAGGACGTGGAGTTGATGTTGAGATAAGAAGTCTATGACTTGTTGTTTCTCTTGAATTTGGCCATAAACACGATTTTGGCGTCCTTTCCGAGACCCTCTTTGTACTTATTACTCAGCGAGAGATTCTGTCTCCATATTCCCTCGAGTATTTCTTCCTCTGTCAGGTGCTCTTCCACGCTGATGAGGACGATTCTGGGTCTCAGTTTAGGTTTTTCCAATGTCGTGATATTTTTCTGGCTAGATAAGAGTTTTCTAAGTTTATCGCTCTGCTCTACCGTATCACACTGAACAAGAACCTGGTTTCCGGTCTTCTTCCATATTCTGCTCACTCGCAATCCAGATTTAATAGGGTTAACCTCTTTCTTTATTTGTTTAAGTATATCTTCAGAGGCCATCGTTTTTTGCCTGTAACCACTATAGTCTGTTGCTTGGCGAGATATTGACGTAGAGGATGATGATCGTGGCGTTGGAGTCGGCAGGGCGGGCCAATCATGCGCTTTTAAGGCGAAGGCATTTGTGTGCCTTATCTCTTGATCCAAAAGTTTTTGTGTATTGGCAAGGCACTCTTTCTGTAGGTCTTTTTTACTCGATGTGACCCGCTCGGCAAGTTCCTCTGCGCACAGAGATATGATCTTTTATCTCCTGTTTTATCTGTTTGTGTATATTACCGCTTCCGTCAAGAGTTGTGAGAGCGGTCGTGATAAAAGCTATAATTGGTCTTAATAGGCTTTTGCACGCCCTAGGTGTCTCTTCAGAGATGCTTTGGCGGCAACTGGTGATTTTGACATAGTAATGCTAAACAAGATTACGCGGGCTCAAAGTTGAAAACAAAAATCTGAAACAAAGGCGACTGCTGGCCTTGACGGGGAAAAAAAAACAAAATCCACAAATAAAATATTAAAAATTTCGAACCGTCTCGTCGGTGCGAAGAGGTGGGTGTCTTCAGCGGCTATCGTACTAACAATGGATGAGGGTCCGTAGTTACAGCACACTGGGTTTTTTCACGTAATAAAACACAGATGTTTTAGAGATGGTTTGTCAGAGGCCCATTTAAATCAATTTCTGAGGTGCCCTTGATAAGACCCTTGAAGATGACCACTGGTATTCTCTTCTTGCCTTCTTCAACGAGAAGTATGCTGTCAGATGAATTCTTAATTTCCGTAACCAGGTAGTTCCGCTCGCCAGGAGTTTTACAGGAAATCACCAGTTTTAGATTTCGAGCTTTGTGCAGGCTAGTTTGCCAATCACAATTTTTCATAAATTGACATTCCGCTATTTCCTCAGACAACTTTAGGGGATCTGTTGCGCTCACGATAACAGAGTGTTTAGGTTCCATAGAGCATAGAGCAGCCTGAAGCATAAGTTTTGGATTTTGTTTGTGGCTTAGCCATTCTCCCACATGTGGTGTCTGTGATAGCCTTCTGCGTGGTGCTTTGGAGAAATTGTTCATCCAATTTCTTGGTTTGTTCATCCAGTTTTTTGTGTAATTTATGTTTGTCTATCAAGTTATCCGACGTTGATGGTATGCTAGCATTAACGTCTTTAAGTGTTATTTGTGAAGACCAATCACTACGGCCACCAATTCTTTTGATGATTTAGCTATAGTCTCTTTAATGTCTCTTCTTATGTTGCCCCCGCTGCTTAAGTCTAAGTGTTTTTTTGTGAAGACCAATCACTAGGCCGACCAATTATTTTGATGATTTAGCTATAGTCTCTTTAATGTCTTCCCCTATTTGTTGGTCAGAGGATCTCTACGGTCATAGCCTGGTTCACAATGTGATCCTCGAGACTTCTCAATATATGACCATACTATCTAAATTGTCTTTCTTCTAATTTATTGTTAATGCCTGTCACTCCTAAGCTTCCGCGAATGTATGAACTTTTTATTTTGTCTTCTAGAGACACTCCTGCTGACCATCTTAGCATACGCATCTCTGTGGTTTCCAATTGTCTATGGAAGCTGTTGTACATCGTCCAACATTTGTATCGCAGGTCTGACAATTGTCTGATATATTTTCCCTTTCAGTTTAATTGGCATTTTTGGGTCACACAAAACTCCTGTCATAGCCCTAAATTTCACCCATCCCACATTTGGTAGAGTTTCTCCGTCTATTTGCATTACAGGAGTGGCAGCATTTGGATTTTCAAACGGCAAGTAGAGGTACTCCATTTTCTTTCTACTAAGTCTCAGTCCAGAATTTTTCTTCAACTTTCCAGTCCCGGTGAAAATGACGAAAAGATAATATTAATTCACTGACTGCAATTTTCGATCGGGTAACATACATTTATTAAGGGAAATGCCTCGTGTGGTTTCCGCGCTAGTGTCAAATACGACACAAAGTTTAATTGTATTGCTAGATGGTTTTAATACACAATGATGCTGTGTAAAATTACATTTATCTTCTCCATGTTTAGAATTATATTTTTCCATATGACCGAGAATTTCATATTCTAGCATAAACTTACGATATTCTTCATACGATTCTGGATTTCAAGCAAATGAACCGAAGAGTGTACAGTCTGAGGACGAGGAGAGCTGACCCCAACAGTCTTCATAAACGATAAGTTGGGAAGAGGCCAGGAAGAAGAAGACCTATTGTGGTCTACCGTTTGGGTCTGTATGTCTTTTAATTGTATTTGATAAATCTTCAAAGATAGAAATAAATCTGTTCATTTGGTTTTCAACTATATAAAGAGTTCTGTTTTGTATTTCATGGAACATTTAGTTCCTATCTTCCTCTAATTTTAATTTTCTCTCTTCAATCAGCACAAAACGCCAACGTAACCATTCAAAAATTACATTATTGTCTATGACAGATGCGTCGAGTCGTTTAGTGACATATGGAATGAGCGATTTGTTTTAAAGTGCAATTTGTCTACCAAATTTATCGTTTCTTGACCAAATATAGTTCGTTCTATACATGTTTCGTTTCTTGAGTTAATTGGCATTTTGTCTAGGCCCCCTGACTGTAAATTATTGAAACGCTTTACTGCAAGGTCATATGACCCTACTATAGAGAATCTTCAGATTTTGTGTTGTCTGAAAAAATGTTTCCTTGGATTTTCTTTCAGTCTTCCAAAAAAGAATGGTCTAACACGGAAACACCATAATTTTCCGGTTTAACTCTTGCATTTTTTATAATGGTAGGCCATTCTGATGGGGCCCATTTAATTTTTTTCTGTAGTTTGATTCTATGCAAGCATGCATTGAATCTACAGACATATAAGTGTGCCCTGGGAGTAAAAAATTAAGCATATTTAAAAAAAAATAATTGTAGCAATGACTTGCCAGTTGTCTCAGCTATCGCAATAAAGAGCCAAATTTATAGTAACTCCTCTTTGGTCTATAAGAATCAAATAATGAAATAGCATGGAGCAAATTTCGTTTGCTCCTCGTTTCCCATCATTTTCTTTGGTGGTGAAAAGATTAGCTGATAGAGTTGTTTCCACGGGGCGCCTGAGTGCTTTGTGACGTGTCATTTTATCTTGATTTTGTTTCGTATTTCTTTATCTTTTTCTGAGTGCACTCTGCGTGGAGGCTCATTTCATGCTCCCCATGGAAGTTAATGATGTTGTATTTGATGTTCTGTACTTTTAAAATAAAATCAATACACAGTACCATAGTGACATTGTACCTTATAATCCAAAGGTATCATATTATATGATACTCAACATGCTCTGCAATTTTGGAGTATTTCTGTAGAATGTGTATAAAACTCTACAGGCTCTATAAATATTTTGACATTTTCTGTGGAATATGTATTAACTCTACATGGTCAATAAATATTTTGAGATTTTTTGTGGAATATGCATAAAACTATACGCTCTATATATATAGAGCAAATGAATGATATTTCGTTGAATATGCTTAAACTCTACATGTGCTGCAGTTTGGGAGATATTCAAGTATACATTGACAGGCTCATATTTCCATCTGCGTTGGGCCAACTGCTCGTCCCCCTGGAATGGCAAACGAATCACGCTATGCTTTTTTATTTTCTCAGCGCTCTTCTTGTCTTTGGTCCCGAGTTTGCTGTACGCAGAGAACGCTGTCCCCTCCGGGAAAAGCGGTATAATGGTCGTTAGATCGCTGATGTCTTTCTGCCTCGCCATCAATTCTAATTCTCTAACCACTGAATAATGTCTCCTTCGCCATCAGAACATCTCACCAATCTTCACTGTTGCCGTGGTTTAACGGTCGTTACACAACTAATCCGTACACTCAAATGTGTGCTTCACAACTGTCACTTGCAAGTCATCCATAGACAATATCGCGCCATAGATGACCACTACTCAAATTTTCTATAATATTAAAATTACTAATAGATATAGGTGCATAAAACTATACATGCTCTATAAATATTTGCAGAATTTTCTGTAGAATGTGCATAAAACTACATGCTCAATAAATATTTGAAGAATTTTCTGTACAATGTGCATAAAACTACATGCTCAATAAATATTTGGAGAATTTTCTGTAGAATGTGCATAAAACTACATTTTCTATAAATATTTGGAGAATTTTCTGTAGAAAGTGCATAAAACTACACATACTCTAAAAATATTTGGAGAATTTTCTGTAGAATGTGCATAAAACTACATGCTCAATAAATATTTGGAGAATTTTCTTTAGAATGTTCATGTACACTCGCCAACTTGGCCAAGCATCTCAGATCTGTCAAGTATACATCGACATGCTCATCTTTGCTGTTTGGACCGAGTCAGTTGCATCCGACTGATATAATCCATTGGAGAATAAATTGGAGGCATGAAGCAATGCTCCAAAATAGAATGTATGTTATCGGCTTCCATCATCGTATGCCCCTTTTCTAAAAAAATTAGCTGAGTTTCAACACCATTTAACTTGTATTGGTTGCTTAAGGCAGTGATCCCCAACCTTTTTGTCGCCGCGGACCGGTCAGCGTTTGATAATTTCACCGCGGCCCACTGAGAATTAATTAAAAATAAACAGTAAAGAAAAATGTATTAAAAATAAACAATAAACATAAAATAATAAATTGTGGTTCCTCACCATAAAGAACAAGGTGTTTGGGGAGGGAAAATTCGTTAAAAATATTTATTCATAATAAAATATTTTTTATTTTTAAAAGAATGAATAAAAATTACGATTGTGGTACATAAGTTTTAGTGACAAATAAAAGTAGTTAAGAAATACAAGGTTGTGGAGAAAATTAAGAAAAAAAATATATAATAACAATGAAGTTAGAGATATTTGGTAGATATTTTTTTTTTGATTCATGGGTATTTTCTTTATTTTTAAGGTTAAACAGGAAGGTTGAAAGAATGTTTCTTGTTGTTGTCAAGAAAGAGAAAATAATTTCGAGAACGTTTATGGTTTAATATTAGGATTTTAATGTTATTCTGAACTTGCATATATATTAAATTGTACCTAAGTTATTTATTTTTCTTTATAAGTTTTCATTTTGAAGATGTGTTTGATTTAATAATTAAATTAATCGTGTTTAAACATACGTTCAAAATAAAATATAATAACCCCTTAAAAATGAATACAAATAGATAATCTTAAATTATAATAATATTAAAACCATTGAATTTTACATTAAATAAAAATTATCAAACAGAAAAAAATAGAATCAGAATAAAATTCAAACTAAATGAAACTCAATTAAATGGCCTTTCTTAGACCAATCAAGAGTTTTGCAGACATCTTCGAGGGCCAATGTAAAAAGTTTGGGATTTTAGTGCTGTGGTATCAATCTCAGGGTACTCTGCCATGACTCTGACCCAGAACACTGGCAGAGTTGTAGTCTCGAACATAGTTTTAAGTCTGCCGTCATTTGCAATATCCAGCAGTTGGCCTTCTTCTTTCACATGCATGCTAGATTCGCGAGGTTTATTGCAAAATGGGTCCCGGATCCATTCCTTACCAGTCCATGGGTCATTTTTTGTTGGAGTAGCGCTCAAACTCTTTCAAAAGTAAAGAGAGATGATCTTGCACCAACTGGGAGAATGATTGCTCTGGCTCAGTCTCGCCTAAAATTCCCACCAATATCTGGAACATGTCCAAAACGCCTCTGTTCATGCGTCGTTCCCACAACTCCAGTTTGGCTTTAAACGCAGTTACTTTGTCTGCCAACTTGAAAATAGTTGTCATTTTAGCCTGAAGGGATAGATTCCTGAGGAAATTTTTCGTTGCGGCGACATTTTTTTCACTCTCTCAGTTTCAAACTCGTAGAAAATACTATAATTTGTATGGAGGTATTTAAAAAAAAGTCGCCGTAGAGAAAAAATTCTTGAACATTTTATACTTCAAATAACTTCAGGAATCACTGGTTAAATTAACTCAAATACTTCCATTAACACGCTGTATACGCCGATTTTCAATTTTGAAGTATACATAAGATCTCGAATCTCGATCGATAGACGTCTCCGATCTTCAATCGACAGAGGACGACTTTGACATCGATGACGTGTTTAAATACGATTTACCTTGTTTAAATTACGACAAGACCGCCTTCGGAGTCAAGGAGCGACCAGTTTGACAAAAAACGACTCCGCATTCGGCATGCATATTATGGCAGTGTGGTGTTGTTTTACTTCGAAGGTATTATGTAGAAGGTAACTTAGCGTGAAGGGATTTTTAACGGAAAAATTATTTTAAGCTATATAATTGACGATTTTTTCACAAAAATATTTTGATTTGTAAACAGGCGGCGCGGCCCAGTACCATTTGGTTCATGGCCCGGTACCGGGCCGCGGCCCATAGGTTGGGGACCACTGGCTTAAGGCACTGGCCAATGTTCTGTTCCGGTTCTGAAAATTGCAGCCGTCTGAGATTAATATGATTTTTGTGTAGGTCAATGGCAAATTATCAATGAAGTCCACTATACTGTACAGCTAGTGAAATCATTTGCTGTAACACCACCACCTGCCTTATCCCTGGTATACAATGTTACGTCTGAATTGTTCAGGACATAAATAGTGAAGTTATGGATCTGCAACTTCTGCTTGTAATAAACCATTGAGGCCTCTAATTTTGGGCCCAACAAAACGCTTTGAAGGTCCGTAGACAGGACCAACGTTGAATCATTTGCATCTTCTTTAGCCTTCTTCTTGGCTTCTCGAGCCTACTCTTTCCTTATGATATGTTTATTGTATTCCTCGAGGGAAATCATGCCACATTTATGAGAAATACAAATATCACACTGGTCCTTCCAGGGTCTGTGTATGGACACTTTCTCTACCTCTAAAACTTCTGTGAATATATTTCTTCCGACTGGTTTTATGTTCTCTGTTTCACACCATGTCTTGTACACAGAATACATATCCAAAATGGAAAGATACGTGCTCTCCAAATATGTTCGATTTCTGCTTGACCTGCAGTAGTGGCTTGGTACCTTAGGAAGCAGATCTAGCCATCGCTTGATGTTTTCGTGCCTCTGGAAGATGAAGTCTGAATGGTTTCTTCAGAATAGCTCTCATCCATCCACCTTCCAAAAGTGCTCCTCTTTATTCCCAAAGTATTTACTAGCATAAGACTGCACGCTTTGGATCTCATCCCATCTACTGCGGGTAAGTACATGTTTTCTCCTGCGTTGTTACCGAATGTCTTAATCTTATTTTTCTTGTCGTAACTAGACGCCTTTTTCATCCCATGTTTTGATTTGTCAAAATTGATTGAATATGGCGTTCCTATCCTCTTTTCTCAATTTCTCACATGGAAAGGAGTTTGCATGTTTCCTTTCATTTAAATAATTTCCACTTTAAAATCTGCCGATCCCAGACCAAACGGCAAATATACATATTTTTCTTCCAGTAATGTGTAGTTGACCTTGTACCTGAATATACCATGGATGATTTTTGTTGACAGCGAGACCAGATCGTGTGTTTTTAAAAAACTTACTTTTTTACTTTTTATTGCCTCTTCCAATGATGTTTCGTAAGCGGAAATAGGACACTTGACATCCACTATTTTATCTTCTCCAATCAGGCCATCGAGTGGTGCTCTGAGAAAAGGATTTTTTCTGTCAGTAAAAAGGTCACAAAGTTCTATTTTGCATCATAGTTGGCTGTTCCAACTGCTCTATTGTAAACCTTTCATTTTGTATTTCAAAAACACAATGTGAATAATATTAAAATAGAAATTAAATAAATTTAATAATACTCACATCGTAATCCTTTTTCCTTGGAGTATTTGGAACTTTTTTTTTTTAACATGTCTACGTAGGGGACGCCAGCTATTAGGATTTGGGTCCATTTTACTCTTCCGAAGAAGCGCACTATGTAGCGTCGGGAGGAGTTTGCAATCTAGAAAAGAGTTTATTAATTCGGATTTTGAAAAGACCCGGGTTGTACGAAGGTGGAAACACAGAATTCGGAAGATCGTTCCACAGTCGGGCTGCTGTATTAATAAAGGAGTTCGAGAAGCGACTTGTTCGTATATGTTGAAGGTCCACTGTGAATGGGTGCTGCGATTGAGTGAAGCGAGTGACTCTGTTGCGAGCGGGTGGAGGAGGGACCAAAGATGCAAGTTCTTCTGAGCAATTCCCGTGGTAGTGTCTATAGAATAAACTTAAAATACCGACTCTGCGTCTGTGTTCTAGTTATTGCAATCCATCAATCAGTGATGGATCATCAATCAGACGTATAGCACGCCTTTGGACAGCATCGAGGGTATTCAGTAGGTATTGGGGGGCGCCACTCCAGAGGTGACTGCCATATTCAATAATTGGACATATTTGCGCTTTGTAGAGTATACAGATCTGGGTCTTAGTAAAATATCTACGCGCTCTATATAGCACGCTCATTTTTTTGGAGGCGAGTTTCACCTTAGCTTCGATGGAGCCCTTGTAATGTAATTGGTTCGTTATAGATACTCCAAGCAGGTCGATAGAGCTGCTGTTAGGTAGGGTGCTTCCGTTGAAGCTTCCGTTGAAGCAAGTATCTGTTCCTGTTCACTAGAGAATGGTACTTAGATTGATTTGAAGTAATATCATTAGTATTTACTAACCAGCCCCCCTAGACAACGTGTCATTTAGCTCAAGAAAAAAAATAACTCAATGTATGGAAGTGACAGTTGCCAGTCACGTGACGACTGTCACTTCCATACATTAAGTTATCTTTTCTTGTTTATTTTCTTGAGCTAAATGACACGTTGTCTAGGGGGGGGGCTGTACCGTTCCTTCAGCGTACTATAGGATATATTAAACTGCTTTGCCACTTTATTTACTGGTTTTCCCTCCTTTCGTATAAAATCAATAGTGACCTCAACGTTTCCATGATCCAACTGGCCTTTAATGTGGTTCGAATTCTAGTTTGTGGCATCTAAAAAATTAAATACCATAGTATTAGAATAATATTTTACATAAAGGATAATAGTTAAAAAATAGCGGAGTAATGGGAGCGCTTCTAGCTCCCATTACCCCAATGGTTATGAATATCATACACCCCAAATGAATAAAACTAACACAAACAAGCATTGCCAAATTATCTGTCTTCCACTTCTATCGTAAAATATATTAAACATAGCATTTAATAAACACTAAATACAACACAATGATAAATATCCAGGTACTTACTTTGGATGCTAAATTTGATATTTTTTTATAACGATGACACACAAAACAAACTTCTTCTCATCACAACTATAAACACGAAACTGAGCCGGCTAGGAGCGATTACGTTGCATAACCGAGAGTTTCCGAAGCAGTTTGTGTCGTTTCGACGAGACTTGTACATTCCTGTGCATGGATATTGTACTAGCTCCCATTACCCGCTAGCTCCCCTACTTATTCTTGTTACATTTGAGGATTCTCAAAATTGAAAAATTAAATGTCTAATAATTCTATAGTAAATTATGACATTAAATTTTGTTTTTTTTTTGGCGAGATGACTCCTAATAAATGGGTCTTACGGCCAGTTTCAAGTTAAAAGATAATATCTTCTCTTTGTTTGGTTAACAATAAAAAACAATAAAATGAAAAAAATAAATATTACAAATACCTATAGATGTATTAAATCAAATCTTGATGTTGTTTCTTTTGACGAATTTTAATATTAAATTAAAAATTATATCTTTATTACTGGTATGCAGCAAGGTCAGAATGTTCACTGGCAGTGGGATCTTATAGACATTTCTGAATTATTTTTATTTGCAGATTTTTTGTAATCAGAAAATCGAACAATTTTAGGTTTCAAGTTTTTAGAAATAGCCGGAATGTTTGTTCTTAAGTTTCTAGACATTAATAATATTGTGCTGGTGATGGTAGATTATTTTTTGGTATGTTCCTATAGTGAAGTGAAGAAGAGCAATGTATGGGTCTGTATTTGTCGCTTTACTTTTCAGTAAAATGTTTTTTATTATTTTTACACCTGACTGCTTGACCATTAGATTTAGGATAATAAGGACTCGTCGTCCCAATCAAATGTGAAATTTTTGAAATGAACTGACGTAAATGGTGGTCCATTATCACTAACAATTTTTTGAGGTATTCCATGACGTGCGAAAATAGATTTTAAATGTATGACAACATTTTCAGCAGTTGAATTATTTTGTAGTAAGGCAATTTCAATGAATTTTGAAAAGTAATCTATTACAACTAAATAATTTAAATTGTCAAAATACATAAGATCAATACCGACTTGTTTCAATGGAAGTTCAGTTATATTATAATTTTGTAAAGGTTCTTTTTGACTAGACGGTCTAAATTTAGCACACACTGAACATTGTTCAATTAAATTTTTTATATCTACAGTCATACTAGGCCAATATAAGACCTCTCTAGCTAAATTTAAACTTTTGTTAATGCCTTGATGTCCTTTATGTATTTTACCTAACATTTCTTTTTGCATTGCCTGAGGAATTAATAGTTTTGTTCCTTTGAAAAGTAAGTCATTTATCACACGGAGACTATCAAGCAATGCAAATGGTACCTTCCTCGGAGATATCCCACTTCTGACACCATGTTTTGTATTTATTATTTATTAATAACAACTTTATAATATAATATGTTATATTTCTTATATGTAGAAAAAAGACGTAGCCATGACAGCTCTACCTGACATATCTATCTTAATGTAATTGTCTATGATGATTACATCATAGACAACTCACATATAACAGCATGTTCCAAAGTTTTTCCCGGTCGACTTTATCATAAGCATTTTCCAGGTCAATGAAAGCACAGAAAAGCTTCTGGTTTTTGGCCAGAACCTTTTCAGTTGGCATTCGAAAGGATAAAATTTGGTCAGTGCATCCTCTACCCCTAACAAACGCTCCTTGTGCATCCCATATCTTGTTTTCAGTCACCTTTCGTAACTTTTGATCTAATATCCTAGCATACAGTTTTCCAACTGAACTCAGCAGACTGATGGCTCGATAATTCTTGCAATCTAATTTTGATCCTTTTTTGAACAGGGGTACTATCACTGCATTCCTCCAATCCGGTGGGGTATGTCCTGTCTCCCAACACTTATTGAAGAGGCTGTGACACCATTTCATCGCCTTTTCGCCACCATATTTGATGAATTCAGATGTTACACAATCAAATCCCGCAGCTTTTCCTGTACTTGCATGCTTCATTGCTTCTCTAACTTCGTCTATTGAATTTTTTTCACTATCATTTCCATTCTGTGTCATTCTTTTATACCTCGCACTTTCGCTCTACGAACTTTCATACAATTCTTCAAAATACTCCTTCCATCTCTGCGTGACTTTTGTTTCATCCATAACCAAATTTCCATCTTTGTCCTTAATACATTTTTTTCCATTCAACGATTCTTGCTTTCTTCTATTCACTCTTTTCCAAAACATTTTTTTGTTACCAGCAAAATCATTCAAAATTGTAATGCTTTCTTTTTCTTTCAAGGCTCTTTTCTCCCTTTTCACAATGTCTTTTGTTTTTCTCTTGCATTCATTATATACTTTTTTCGCTTCTTTATCTTTTTCATTCTTTTCTCCTTTACATGCCAACCAATTCTTCCATGCTTTGTGTTTCTCTTTCACTATTTCCTGTACTTCTTTATTCCACCATGCATCTCCTTTCATTCTACCTCTTTTCGTCCCACCGCATGCATTCTTTGCTGTACCAGTTACAGTGTTTTTTAGTTTCTCCCATGCTTCACTTACATCCATATCTTTCGCTATGTGGGTACCTAGAGCGCAATCAACCATTCTTTCAAATTCTCGTCTTGATATGTATATCTTGTAGCTTCTCCACTTTGATTCGCGTTGGTGGACTGTTTCTGTTTGTTCGGGATCGCCAGCCAGCAAACAGATTTATTTTTGTGACAGTCAAAAAGTGATCTGTCTGAAGCTCGGCACCTCTATATACCCTCGTGTCCACCGTCGCTTTTCTCAAAGCAGAGTCCTCGCATACAAAGTCTATAATAGACCTTTCATCCCCTCTTTCCCATGTATACATATGGATTTTTTTGTTATCAAACATGGTGTTTGACACACAGAGATCCATTTCCACACACACATCTATCAATCTTTTCCCGTTGTCATTTATTCTGCAATCACCGTAGGGCCCGAGCGTTGATTCAAGATCTTTCCTCTAAGTTCCTACCCAGCCATTTAAATCTCCTGCTAGTATTATCTTCTCACTATCTTTCTTCTTATTCATTTCCTCTATCACGCTCGCCCAAAACATATCTTTCTCTCTTTCTGCGCTCAAATTCACGGGTGCGTAGCCTATAATCAAAAAGACCCCCGTGATTCCAATCTTGAATTTGATTCGCATAAGTCTTGAGCTGACTAATAAGTACTCTTTCATGCACTCAACCATTCGCCTTTCTAATACAGCCCCTACTCCTTCACATGCAAATTCATCCTCATTTATTCCTGACCATAATTCTATTCCTCCATCATGTCTTTCCTTCATCCCACTCCCCTTTCTTTTTGTCTCTGTAAGACACATCACATCTAATTCTTTCATTCGCATCACATCACATAGTTCGTTACAAGGTCACAAGGGGTACACAGGTCTGTTGACAAACTCACTTAGTCACACACATTCTTCTTCTTCAATGGCTCTACAGCCCATATCGAGCCTTGGCCTCCAGCAACTTCCTTCTTCAACCTATTCACCTGCTGCGACCCTCCAGTTTGGCACATTCAGAAGCTGGGATGCGTCCCTCTCAATATCATCTTCCCATCGCAGCCTCGGTCTCCCGACCTTTCTTTTGCCACCTGTGTGCCCCTCTAAGACTCTTTTTGTTACCCGTGATGATGGCATTCTCTGAACATGCAGGCCCATAACATGCAGACTAAGCAGGCCCATCTTAGCCTGCTTAGTCTGATATGTTCAGACAGTTTGGGTGCTTTGTAGATGCTGTACAACTCATCGTTGTATCTAATTCTCCATGTTTGTCCATCATTCACGGGTCCTAGGATTTTACGCAGCACTGTTCTCTCAAAGATGTCCAGCATCTCCGCAGACCTTATTGTCAGTGTCCAAGCCTCACACCCATATGACTCAACAGTCCTGATGATTGTTTTATATAGGGTTACTTTTGTCTTTCTATGGACACTTTTAGACCTGAACACCGGTAACAGAGAGAAGAATGCTCACACACATTAACACTTAGTAATAAACTCTATATAACTGATTTTGTCCACATTCGATTTATAGAAATACTTTATAATTACATATATGATAGGCAAAATTACACTACATCTACTGTACTAAAAATTAAGGCTGTCCGACTATAATATCCGCCGTAAAATTTACTGGGACCCGAGAGTGCGTAGAAACGCACCTGGCCGCCAGAACCCACATCCCACGTCTTTAAATTTAAAGTAGTAAATAAGGCATTTAGGGTCGTATTACGCATGTTATATAAGAAAAAGGTAAGATAATCTTTCCCTGTCCAAATGCTCAAGTCGTATTACAGAAGTTATATGGTATTACAGAGGTTTTCTTACCCTATCTGCATCTCACGCGACTGTCATTATCTGTCAAATTATGATATTTGTGAGATTTTGGTGAGGTACCAATTTAGCTACCTTATCCATACAAATGTGGAAAAAAAAGTCAACAACATATTTTTTGGAGACTTCTGTAATTTAAATAATTATATTTAAATACTAACTTACACGAATACGCAAACATCAAGGACATATTCGATAATAAAACAGTTATATTTTTACAGACACACTGTTGAATTTGTTAAAAAAAATCTCATTATAAAATATTGATTTGAATTTTATGACCTAAACAATGTCAGGTATCATAAAATTAACTCGATGCTTATGTGAAGAAAGTATTTAAAATCCATAACTACAAAGTTTTACATGTATGCTTATGAAAAAAAATCATAATAATTGTAATACAAGAGGAAGTAAAATGTACAATTTTAGGAGTGTTCCATTACTAGAAATATGTGTATGCTTAGGTTAGGTTTGGATATGGGTACTTTCATTGTACATATTTAACTTAATGAACTCTTGTTTTGACTACACTGGTTGAAGCGTCCAGCGCGAGTTGACTACAACATTTGTTTGACAGTGTTTAATACTTTGAATAACCTGGCACCACAATACATTCAAGAGTTATGTCAGAGAAAAGAGCTAACTGGGAGGCATCTCACACTCAGGTCTTCTGGATCACAGAGTAACAATTCCCTAAAGAAGTTAGACAGAGCCAACAAAGCGGCTAACTATGATCGATACTTAAGCGTGAGTGGTCCTATAAAGTGGAATAGATTGCCTCCAGATATCCGTAGTGCACAAAGCAAGAGCACATTCTCTAAAGGACTGAAAATAGCTTTGTTTCATACAACAACATAAGACAGAATATAAGCGCCCTTGGAATGATCCTGAATCATTAAACAGCGCTATATAAATTATTTATTATTATTTGAGTTCTAATAAAAATAAAATTTGGCATTTTTTTAGCAAATCCAAATTTTAATTTGCTTACTTACTTAACGAGTCCGGAATTCAGATTTTGCCACCCCAATGTGTGGCGGCGGCAATCGCCCTGTCGGTTAATCTTATCAGGTTGTTCATGTGACAGCCTTCGTCCAGTTTTGCTATAATATTCTTCTTTATGTATCACAGATTATACTTTTAGTTTATTCGAATACCAGTATCTTAGATTTACTAACATTAAGTAATACTCAATTCGTTCGGCAGGCATCCTTCATACACTTTATTCACTAAATATTGCAATCACACGTTCTGCAATCAAAACTGTTACATCTGAATAATAAATAATATAACTGTTTAATACAAATAAATATATAATATTTATTACAAAACACATGAAATGTGGACTTATACTATATACTTACATGCCATCACGCCATGTTCCTCACAGGGTAGGCAGAGAGAATGGAACGCCACATTTTTTCATCTTGGCACACATTCATCACCTTGTCAACATTCATGCATCGTCTGTTGTTTATGCTTCTTACATTTCTGTTTATCAAAATATCGTTCACACGGTCATGTCATCTTTTTCTTGCAGGCATCCTTCATACACTTTATTTACTTAATACTGCAATCACACGTAATGCAATCAAAACTGTTTCATCTGCATACATCAAATCATGTACGATTGATTTGTATCAAACCAACATTTACATACTTTAATGTTAAAGCAGTGCAACATTAACAGCGTGCAATTGAAAGACATTATATTAAGGTATATTTGTTTATTTAACATCAATAAAAAACGAGTGGGTTGTGTCCAACATTAAACTCTCCACACCATAGTAAGCGTTCATTTTTTCTTCTTGAAATGTTGACAATTTCAATATGGTAAAGAATGCTTATGTTGTATGAAATATTTTCATAAAAGTAGATAAATTTTGTTTTAAGAGCGGTAGAGCATTTTGAAAATTATGACACGTGATATCATATGAAGAAATTTTTTGTTATTTATGGAAAGCTAATCAGTTCTATGTTCAAGCTCTTAACATTATAACATGAAATCAAATTACTGAACTTTTCCATACATAAGAAATTTATATATTTATATACATTTATTTATTCTAAATTTTACTACCAGGAATATAAATTTTCTAACGATAGTATATTTTTATGTTAAGATAGACAAACTATTAATGCAGTATGGTGAAGAATGCTTATGTTGTACGAAATATTTTAATAAAAACAGATAAATTTTGTTTTAAAGGGCGGTAGAGCATTTTCAAAATTATAACATGTGATATCATATGAAGAAATTTTTTGTTATTTATGGAAAGCTAATCAGTTCTATGTTCAAGCTCTTTACCTTATAACATGAAATCAAATTACTGAACTTTTCCATACATAAGAAATTTATATAATTATATACATTTTTATTCATTCTAAATTTTACTACCAGGATTTCTTTCTTATGATTTATTTTCTAACGATAGTATATTTTTATATTAAGATAGACAAATTTTTATATTAAGATAGCCCCATAAGCAAAATCGGTGGTGATGTTTACATTATCAGATGTTGTCTTCTAAGAGGTTTTTCTTTGTGGTCATGGTAACATTTCATAACTGAAAAAAAAGGAAAAATATTAGTAACATAAAAATAATAATAGGCTAATTTAATAGGATTTTTCATAACAATCATTGTATTAAATAGTAGTAGAAAACCAAAACATATTTCATATTAGTATGAATGATGATACTAGCACAGCATGAATTATACCAAAGAAGTTAATTATAATGACATCTATGGATTTAAATTTTACCGACATATTCTATCTACAGTTTTGTCTTTACTGATGTATGATAATAACCAATCAAAGTATTTTAACCAATCTTGTCAAAATCAATTTAAAGTATATATATAGGACTCGCCAAGCGAATGTATATGGGTGATATCACCTTTGTATAAACCAATTTTAACATTTTAAATTGTATCAACCAATAAAATCAGTTGATGTTCGACGTTGTACAGCGTATTGAGGCACATTTCCCCTGACCTTATCCTCTTATATGGCGAGCACGGTTAAAGGAAGACAGAGACCACCTTGGTGGACAAAAGAGATCATTACCCTGAGAAAGGAATGTCTGAGATTATTCAATCTAGCCAAGGTAACCAACAATTGGGAAAACTATAAGGCTAGTCAAAGAGTTTTCAAAAGCAAATTAAAAACAGCGAAAAAAGCCTCCTGGGAAACTTTCTGCACTATGATTGAAACAATCCCTGAGGGAAATAGGATTCGCAAAATCCTAGCAACGGATCCAGTAATGCCCGAGTACATAAAAAGGCAAGACGGCAGCTGGACCACAAGCAGCTCTGAGACATTAGAGCTATTAACTAAGACACACTTTCCTGGATGTAAGCAGGAGTTGCCAAGAGCAACAAACCAAACCAGGAAACAAAGAAGCGCCCAAAGACTTTTCAGTAAAGAAGCAATTTCTTGGGCTTTATTTGGGTTCGAACCTTACAAATCGCCAGGTCCGGATGGAATCATACCGGCGGAACTACAGGCGGCCTCAGAGATTGTCATACCTTGGTTGGAGACAGTCTTTGAGGCATGTATAGAACTCTGTTATACCCCCAAAATATGGAGGGAAGTAAAAGTGGTGTTCATACCCAAAGGAGGTAAAACATCTAACGCTACAACCAAGGATTTCAGACCAATAAGTCTATCCTCGTTTGTCATGAAAACGCTAGAGAGACTCATAGAGACACACATCAGGAGTAAAATTGAACCTTCAATGTGGTCAGAGTCCCAGCATGCATACAGTAAAGGGAAATCTGTTGAAACAGCCCTACATACTCTAGTACAGAAAATTGAGAAATCGATGAAGTACAAAGAATATACATTGGTAGCCTTTCTAGATATAGAAGGAGCCTTTAATAATATTAAATACGAAAAGATAGCTCAGTCCTTGGAGAAACTAGGGATAGAGACTTCGCTTACAGAGTTTATCGATCATATGTTGAGAAATAGGGTCATAAACTCGGAACTTGGAGGCTCAAAGATAAGAAGATACCCAGTGAAGGGTACACCCCAAGGGGGTGTTCTATCACCTCTTCTATGGAATTTAGCCTTAAACGAACTGTTGATGGAATTGGACAACATTGGCGTTACGGTAATCGCGTATGCGGACGACCTCGCCATAGCAGTGTCGGGGAAGATTCCCAACATACTCACATCTCTTTTACAGAGAGCATTAGGTAGGATAACTCGATGGTGTAACAGCAGTGGGTTGGGAGTCAACCCAAGGAAAACGGAGTTAGTCCTATTCACAAATAAACGGGTAATCCCGACCTTCACGTTGCCAACCCTGGAGGGAGTGACACTAGAGATCTCAGCCCAAGCTAAATATCTGGGACTAATTCTGGATAGGAAGCTGAACTGGAAGCCCAATATGCAGGAGAGAGTACGGAAAGCTACAAATGCGCTGTACACCTGCAAAAAGATCGTGGGAAAAAGCTGGGGAGTGCACCCGAAGATAACCCACTGAATGTACAAGGCGGTCATAAGGCCAATCATGATGTATGGGGTGGTGGTATGGTGGCATTCCTTGAAAAAAGGGGCACACCTTAAGGAGCTGGCAAAAGTTCAAAGACTAGCTGAAGTGACAATCACTGGCTGTCTAAGAACTACACCAACTAAAGCTCTTGACACCATCCTGCACCTGATTCCGCTTGACCTCCTTGGGAAACAAATGGCGGCAAACGCTGCCCTAAGAATGAATAATGTTAACCCTTGGAAGGGGACTCATATTGGGCACTCCATGATTCTTCAAGAGTACAAACAACCATCCGAAGGTATTGACCACACCATTCCCAAACCCTTCTTCAAGAATGGGTTCTCCACCCAAATCCCCTCGAGGGAGATGTGGAAGGAGAACGCAATTCACCATGGTGAGGCCCAGATGGTGATATACACAGATGGGTCGAAACTGGACGGAAGGGTGGGTGGAGGGGTTTTTTCGGAGCAACTCATTCAGGTTGCCAGACCACTGCAGTGTTTTTCAGGCAGAGATCCTGGCGATTCAAGAAGCAATAGGATGGATACAAAGGGCCGCAATGCAAGGCAGCGAAGTCCGTATCCTCACAGACAGCCAAGCAGCGATCAAGGCTCTGCGAGGCGCATTAACGACCTCTAAAGTTGCCCTGAACTGCCGCATAGCATTAAACAAAGCAGCCGAGCGGTTTAACATACTTGTTATGTGGGTACCAGGTCACAATGATATAACAGGTAACTGTAAGGCAGATGAACTGGCCAGGGCAGGTACCCTGTTACCTTTGGAAACAATAAATCATCGACCCGGGGTTCCCATGGCAACATGTAAACTCCGGGTCGATGAGAAAACGATAACTCGTGCCAATCAAAGATGGTCTGAAGAAAGCACGTGTGCCATTGCCAAACAAACATGGCCAAAATATGATCTCAAAAGAACAAGGGAGATGCTCTCGTTCAGAAGGGACTCACTAGCCAGAGTCACATCGGTATTAACAGGGCACTGGCTCATAGGAAAACATGCCAGAAGGCTTGGTTTAGAGGCATTTGATTATTGCAGAGCATGCCAAGACGAAGAGGAAGAAGAGACGGTAGTCCACTTCCTCTGTCAATGCCCTGCTCTCTCCAGAAATAGGAGGAAATTCTTGGGAAGTTTCTTCTACGATGACCTGATGGACATAGCGTATGCTGACATTAGCGACGTTCTGACATTTATTAACCACTCAGGCTGGTTCAATGTGGTTTAGTGAAGGGGAAGGACAACCCCACTGTGGTATCACAAAGGGCCAACCGGCCTAAGTGTGTTCTCCTTGGAGAGCTGCCACTCAAAAAAAAAAAAAAAAATGGCGAGCACTAATAACATTGTAATTGTTTCTATAGACACTCAAAAGATTCTTTTTAAGTAAATACTTTATGTACTCAAGATTTTTATGAATAATTTTAAAATTCAATACCTACCGTCGACTGTCGCCATAAGTCTTCTTCTTCTTTTTGGATCTGTTAGCCTGTTAAAGTCCTTTGTCAGTTTACTTCCTGTGACGTAGATTACCAGCGAATCCTTCTATCCTTTGGGAGGACGTCCTGAAGGTCTGCTTTCTTGGCGAACATTATCCCTGGCAACTTTTGTTCATTCTTTCGTGTTCATTCCATAATGTTTTTCTCCTTAATGGTCCTCAATTATAATTCTTTTATTGTTTCATATTGTTTTCTAGAGCAGAATGACAGTTCTCTGAAAACATCATTTTTGTTGTACTAATTTGCGTACAGTAAAATATAAATTGTGAAAAGTGGAAAGATATTATAGTAAAAGACTTTATATTATGTATAGGAGTTTATCTAGTTTACAGTTATCTATGTAATTTCATGTAAATTACCTACTTTTTTTTTTTCAGAATGTTTTGTCAAATTCAACATCTTATAAAAGCAAATATGAACAAAATTAACAATCTTTTTAGTAGACATAGCAAGAATACAGATTCCTACTATAATATAAATGGTTTTATAACATACGTTGAACATATAAATCATATGTTTATAACTCATATGAAAATAGTGTAAATACGTAATAAAATAACAAAAGTATTTAATTAACTTACCAGATTTAAAATAATTTTGCCCGGCCGGCAACGTTTACTTTGTTGTAATATTTATAATATTAATATTATGTTTTTTCTGGATGTTAATACGAAAATAAATGAAGAAATTATAGTATAACCTCGCAAACTTTAATGAGTAAAACGACAAACGTCACAGAATCGTACGACATGGATTCGATGGATTCACACGAACCATAGAAAATAGAGTTGCCAGTAATAAAAAGTAGTGGCGCTCACAGACGATGGCCAAAAAGATACACTTACAAGTAAGGTAAGATTAATCTTAGATTATAGGTGATCCGAAATACCGTTACCAACCTTAAAGGCTTTGAGTAGGGTATCTTATAGAGCGGGACAAAATAATTTTGATTACAAGTTTTTGACACTTGTAAAGAGAATCTAATATTGAGTTTGCGCAGTTGCCCCAAATAAGAATGAATGCTTTTCCATAATTAATAATTTCTAAGTTTTGCTTTCAGAAGTTATCTTTTTGATTTCAAAGGAATGCTTTTCCGATTATATTAATTAATCATATTGGTCTATATTTTACATTCTTTTCTTGGTCCTTTTTTGGCTTTTCCAGCAGAAAAAGGACTCTCTGATTAGTGTCGTGAATAGTGTTCTGACGTAATTGCGTCGGGCCCTGGTGCTTTGCATGTTAGGATAATATAGAACTTCATATGATAATTATATCCATGATATGGGTAATCATGAGGGTTTTGATTTCGCCGGTTGGACCAAATTTGCCCTCCAGATAGCTTGTTGACCATTTATAGAATCATCCACATGTTCAAGCAAATATCGCAGTGGAAGTTTATTGGCTTGAAATAGGCAAACAAACCAGTGTAAATACGGCTTTGAATTTTCTACTTCAAGAAAGCAAAGATAATCATCACCTTGGCTATGCCTATCTCCTATTCTATTGATGTTTAAATCTTCAATAATTACCAAATGTTTGGTTTTTGATTCTAATAATATTTTTTTTTATTTTTTGAGTCCTTCTTGACGAGCGTCAGAAGAGGAATCCGAAGATGATGAAGACGGTAACCGGCGTCGACGTCTTTGGCGCGAAGAATCGCAGCGTCTATGTGGATTTTCCACATCCCTAACATAACTTACACGATCTTTAGACATGATTTAAATTATGCGTCCCAAAATAAAACAATATGTCCGTTTCGTAAACAAAGAATACGAATATCACTCAAAATATCAACGTCCTATTGCAAAACTCAATGGGGTCATTCCATAGTGACGGGTGGTACATTTGTACACCAACTTAATGAAATTTATATATGTTATTGAGTTAAATAATAACATTTTATTTGCTGGATGCAGGGGTTGGTTGAATAGAGATCTATCCGTGGTGAAAATAAATTAATTAAAAAAACAATGATAAATTTGTTTAATTGGTACCTGTGACGGGTGGGACGGGCACCAATTAAGAAATCCCAATTTCATCGATACAATCGTAAAATTCAGCTAAACTATACACAATTATCTTCTACAACTATTTATTTATGGATACATCAATGTTGTAGGTAATTAAATTACTTGATAAAAAGAGTGAAAATGGTTAGATTTTTTTAATTTTAGAAATTTGGGACGGGCGGGACTCATGAGTGTGACGAGTACGAAATTCAAAAATCAAACTGTAACACGGCTTCTTCCCATGTTGTGGCTTGTCTTTTTTGCTCAAAAAAGTGTGCTTGTTTTATTTTGACATAAAGATGGAACTTGAGCTTAAATGCTTGGCGTTCAATTTCGTTAATTAAATTTATCTTCGTCCCGGAAATATTTTTAATTTGAAGCCAGTCTTCACTCTTGTCCCACTGCTTCCATGTAACTTCAGTGTCCAAGTCTGATTTAACTGGCAAAATATCCTTAACATGGAAGCATAACAAACAATTATTAGTCATGCAAATCTCATTATTTATATCGCAGCATAACTCCGTAATAAATTTTGTTGAAGAGCAAGGACCTATGTCTGCCTGCATAGCTTCTATCAGATAATTAAAATTTGCGTGGTAAATACATACGCACACATTATGTGGCATTGCATTCATGGGCCGTACTAATTGGGGTCTTAGATCGAAAAATTTACTCTTTCCAACTTTTATAGAAGGATGCTGAGTCTTGAAATAAGAATATGCTTCCAATATACTCATTATTAAATGCCTTTTTGGCACGGATCTACGTCTACCTAAAATGGGATCCTTAATAGAGATAATATCTTTCAGCCCTGGTGACTGACGACTAATGTCGTCCCTTTCATAAAACCGTTCAACAATTTTTTGATCTTCCGGAGACAAAGTAAACCCCCTTTTCTCCTTCTTGAAACCTAATGACAAATTCGGTAATGTGTCTTTAATCAATTGTAGCAAAACAGCCTCTTTTTTGTGAGGACTTTCTGGTAAAGCTTTTTTAGATTTTGTTACAGCTTTCCGCAATGTTCGGATACATTTGTAGGAACCCAGTGGAGATTTAGGGAAATGAAGTGAGCCCATCTGCTTTTTCTTGGCTCGATAAATCATTTTTCTGATTCTTTCCTTTTGCGTTCTTAACTCTAGGGCCTCAGTGTCTCCCAAAATATTTATTTTCGCCTGCATTCTTCTCTTCGAATCCCTTCCTTTTTCCTTTTCAAGAAAAAGCTTCCATTTCACCGGGTCAGCTGTCAACTTTTCCCTACTTTTTCGTTTTCTATCAGCTGCTTTCATTTCTAAAAAAGTAACATTTAATTAAGTGATATAATAATAAAATGAAACATTATAAAGAAGTAAATTGTAATAAAATGAAACAAAACATAATGTAATAAATATCCTATTAGAATATTGTGACGGGTGGGGTGGGATATACTTTCAAACTGTTCTAAATCCAATATTAACATATTCATTACACTACAAATATGTCTAAAGAATTTATTGCTAACAATCCTGATGTTACTTTTAAAAAGTTTCATGTCAATACATGCTCATATGACATACTAGTTTAAAAAAATATATGTTTGCTGTGACGGGTGGGACATGCATGTGTGACATATTGTAAAATCTCTAAAAATATATGTAGAACTTTACCACGATAACCTTGACACTTTCTTTTATAAATTCACCTCTTGTCAAATGTTATAAATGAAAAATGGCCGAAAAAAAATTGTTATTTTTATCCCCAATTTGCCTGTTGCCAAATTGGGGATAAAAATGTGACCAGTACAGAAAATTGCCACTCCTTGTTTCAAAGTATGCAAATAATTACTATTTATACACACATATATATATATATATATTTTTTTTAATTAATGGGTATTTCAGACATATTACTACAAGAAAAATGTAAAATGAAACTTATAAGCCTTAATTTAAAATTCAATGACTTGGTCAGATTTGGTATTCATTTCCATGGAATCGCCCATAAGCAAACGTCCTATCGTAAAACACAAACAAACGTCCTATCGTAAACTACAAAAAAAAAGTATCCAAAATATTTATAAACACACAAATAACGTCCTGTTTTGTTAACACTTACGTATTTGAAATAAAATATCTACTCCAAAGTAGATAGCATATTAAAATATGACTTAAACAAGTGTCGGACTTAACGATGACATTGACTATAACATAATACGCAATAAGAACGTATATCGTCGCCTTAATTCTAATAGACCGTAAGTCACTTTCACCTTAGTTTACAGGAGGCATTAAAAACTTTATAGCTTTTTTAATATTGTCGGATGATTATACATTATTTAGGATAAAATTTATAAATTTTAGCAGAGTACCTGATAGGCTCACAATATTTAGATTTTTTAAATTCATTATGTAGATAAATGATTTACGGGTTATTAGAACAGTATTGTTCCTGACTTACGGGTTATTAACTTTATGAGAAAAAGATTATTTTATTCAACATGCATAACTATTTATTATTGTTTATAATCTAAATAAAAATTATACAAAAATGGAACATTATTTATTATATTTTCTATATAATTTTAACTAATACAATGATATTCTCCAAAAAAGTTGTCATGGTAATTTGCATTACACATTATGGTTCAATTACATTTTTAGTAATTTATCGTAAAATGCATGACAGTCCTGGGGTTATACAAGCCTTTAGTGATTGAAGATCGTTCCATTTGCTCTCTTTTAGAGATAGTTGATTTGAGTCCAGAGATTGTGGTGGTATCAACAGATCTAGGATGCGTAGGTAACTCTTGCAGCTCCTCGTCAAACAAACCCCAACTTGAACTTAATAATTCCGTTGGGATTGTACTGGATCTCTCTAAGTTGTGTCACGGTTGCATCTCCGCACTTTTTTCCTGGACAAATTGGTGCATATCTATGATTTTTTGAAAAGTCTTTGAAAAAATCAAATGTCAAATATTTCACGGCATACTTAAGTTCTTTTACCATAACTTCCTTTGTTAATTAGACATACTCATGGGGTAGGTAGATATCCGTATTGTTAATTAGACATACTCATGGGGTAGGTAGATATCCTAATTTTTTTACTTTTTTTCTAATACAGAGTGAACCGAGTCACATTCCATTTGAGTGTGACCCTTTTCCAGATATTTTTGAATGATTTTCATATTATAACGGAGTAATCCAAAAAGGCATTGCTCATTACTGCATTTCTATTTTGGTAATTACAACCATCGCTGTAAATTACCAAGGAAATATTGTGTGGCACCTTTTCTTTAATAAAATCGATGAGACAAGAAACGAAGTTAGATTCTCGTAATTCTCCTTCACATTTGTTCCACCAGTAGCAAGTAACATCATGATTTGCCAAATTATAGATCGTAAAGTTATGGCAGCACAATTTTGTCTTATAGTATAAAGCACTGGCATTTAACTTGGGACAAATTTTTACACTCTGTACATCCATTGTAAGGCAGGTTATTTTGCCTTCAATAGGTCGTTGTTTGTCAGAGTATTTTTTCTCTCTCGCTAAATTTTTCCTTTTGATGTGATTTATATACTAGTTTGGTACGTACAGCAAGTGTCGCATTCGTCTTTTTTAGTCATGTAAAGGGATAAATTCAGCTGTCATCGAATTTGTTAAAAAATAGACAATTGGAGACGGATTTGATGCTATCATCAATGACTTACGTGCTATTCGAAGAAAATATTTCTCCACTGAGATATGGTGTATTCGAAAGATATGATTTTGTCCCTTTTTCAACACTCAAATTAACAATTCAATGAATGAAATAGATGTATAAGGGTACTAAGAATAAGATTCTATCAAAACCTCAAAACAAAAAAAAAAATGACTTACGGTGTATTAGAATTAAGGCGACGATATGTTTTATCAACAAAAATATTTTACTGGCGTACGCACAGTAATTAAATTGAATGATTTTTCATTCAATAACGGGTGAATATTACGTAAACTAATGATTTAGAACTAATAATCAATTATTGTTCACAGTAGCTTCATTATTTTTTATTTTGTTTATCAACAAACAAAAACGTGACCGTTCCGAAACAATATAACGCCAAAATTGAATCAAAATGGCGTCCGTCAACTGCTATTGGTTACAATGACAAATAGTACAGAAGACACACACTGGCGAGAAATTCAAAATTCAATAGCTAAATGGACCGGGCCGACTACAAAATCGATGCTATCTCTTTCACCTTTATATTCTGGATAAGCAACGACACACATAATATTGTCATTTCAGACATTATTTCATCCATTTGTTTTGTGTAGTTTACATGGTCGTACTATAGATTTTAGATATTTTTTGATATAGACAACTACTCCTTCAGATTTATTGATATATTTGTTGGTTTTGTTTATTTCATAGTTCATGATTGATTCTATATATTGGGTATCTTTTAACTAACAATCAGTAATAACAGAGAATTAGCAAATTTTTTCTAATAATTTTAATATTTCGGTGCACTATTTTATGAGGTATATCAAAACTAGCTAATAGTTTTAATAAATATGTATAACACTACTTTATTTGCCATGCCATCTCTTTCTGGGTCGGCGTTAATTTTACTTTCATGCGTCATCTGCCATGTCCATGTCCCACTTGCATACATTATTGTTGGTACAACTGTTGCATTGTGCACAGCGAGCTTTGCAGGCCTCGAGACCTCGAGGTCAGCTATTATTGTTCTTAATACACGGTTCTCTCTATTTGCTGCTGTTACCCTTCTTTCTATATCCTTTTCCAGTCTTCCATCACGCTG
The DNA here is from genome assembly GCA_963576475.1 of Molanna angustata. Taxonomy (NCBI): domain Eukaryota; kingdom Metazoa; phylum Arthropoda; class Insecta; order Trichoptera; family Molannidae; genus Molanna; species Molanna angustata. The sequence goes on from OY754982.1 coordinate 26,124,944, forward strand.
AAACATACTTCCTAGATACACATATTCATCCACTTGTTCTAGTAATTCATTATTCACTCGTATTTCACATTCTGTTCTTCTTTCGCTTTTTTCAATTACCATTACTTTAGACTTAGCTAAGCTACTAAGGGTATTCCTGTAGTTATTAATATTGCCTATTTACGCCGGGATCCATATCATTAGCACATTCATTGCTCAATCTCTGAATTATGTTTAATGCAGAATTGTGATGCGCTAGTGTGCGGGAATTACCACAATAAAATAATTGTTTTGACAGTTCTTGAATTGAAATTCCGTCTGGTTTGTGGTGCTGCAGGCAATTTTTTATGGGCGTCCTTGAAAAAAATTAGGGAACGCTTGTAAATGAGCAAAAACTCTTTGAATTTCTTTATTTTCTGACACGGCATTCTGAATGATAAGGTTAAGTTGATGTGCGTAACAATGAACAAAATAAGCATAAGGGAATAGTTTTTGAATCTTCGCTTGTACACCGCCAGTTTTCCCACTCATCACTGAAGCTCCGTCATAATGTTGAGTTATTCATTTATTTTGTGGTATTTTTAACAATTCTAATTCGTGCAAAATAGTAGCTGATATCCCATCCGCATTACTCAGTCTGTTTTAAATATTTCCAGAAACGTTCATGTATACTACCGTTGCGTTCATAGCGAATAATAAGAACCATTTGTGAAATAGTTGACACGTCTTTTGTTTCGTCGGCTTGAATTGAGATGAACTCGCTTTCTAAAATTTGATTACTTATTTCGGAATGATAAACTTCTACAATTGAATCTAATATTTCGTTTTGTATAGTTTTAGATGTTCCTTTAAAAGTGGTGGCTGTTTCCAAGTGTTGTTTCATATATCTGTCAAGTTCTGATACAAAGTCTATCAATATTAAAAAATTCCACGGTTGCTAGATTTGGTCTTTTCATCGTAACCACGTAATGCTAATTCAAAAGCCCCACAAAATTTGACACAGTCAATTAATTTCGACAAAATATACCTATTTGTGTCAACAAGTAATCTTATATAAACTGTGCCCAGCCCAAAATAGCCAGTGTAGTCTCATTCTGTAAATGACTTTGAGATGAACGATGTGTTTTTATCTTTTGAGACAAGTGACTCAAATCACTGACACCTTTTACTGTCTGTCCGTTCACTGCCATCAATTATACACGGAAAACAAAAAAACTATTGAAATGTTTATGAACTTGGATCTTATTGTAGAAGATAGTGGTGAAGATGGCGAAGATTATACGGTGAAGGTAGCGGTTATAAATAAACGGGTTTAACAATTTGTGGCGGTCACAAAATGACACGAACAAATATTTGATGCGTACTCTGCGAATGACAAGCGGGAAGTCTCTTGTTTTCAGTGTTGCCAACTCACAAGCGGGAATATTGGCAATACGTTGTAAGTAGGCGGATATTTTTTAAAAGCGGTAGTAGAAGCGGTGATGAGTGCGGATGATGACGATGAATCCCAGAAGAAGCCTCTTGATTGCCAATAGCCACTGGCTTAGCGCATTACTTATTCTGGCGATACACAAAGGCACCCACAATTCATCGAAAGCAGTGCATTTTATATTATTTTATTTTAAAAACAAGTACAAGAACGCTCAGTTTCTAGTAGTTCTATGTTGTTTTTATCAGTTTTTTGTTTCAAAATATTAACTGCTCACAGCAGTGTAGATGACTCAGATTCTAACCCATCAACTTTGTAAATTTCACTCTCCAAAACCTGGAGCCTAATTAAAAATTTATCAAGTTTGGAATTTATAAAGTCTATGGATTTTTTGAATTGTAATATTTCATCTTTTATCTCTATTACTTGCGTCGTCAGCGCGGTGTAAGATAATTTGTATATAATTCCGGTGCACTAGACCTCTCGGCTATTGTCGGCTGTTATGTACACTACCTGTAGACTGGTTTATATTCTTCTGTGTTCTGTTTGGTAGACAAATGAACGAATCCTTTTTAATTTGACAATTTCAGCAGTTTACCTGACTCAGAATATCATTGGCGGTATTGCCCTCTCCTGTTGGTGGGCTTACAATCTCATCAGATAGAATTATAATATTAGGTTTGGCAACAGCTGTAGGCGAATAAGGTGTTTGAACCCCTGGTTCTGAATATGAAGTAGATGACGATTCAGAACATATATAGTATGCTGGTGATGCTCTGGGATGTCGTGGGGTTAGTTCCGAATACAAAGTGTACGTCAGTGAGGACCGTGTGAAGTATGTGGGTGTGGTATTCATACGCTTAATAAATAACCCATCTATTTCATACATAAGTTTTAAACTATCTGATTCAGATAGTTTGCGGAGCTTATTGGCAAGAATCTTGGCATAGCGATTAAAATTGTCTTCGGGCACTTGTGGTTTATTCAAAACTTTATTCAGTGAACTCATGGCTTCCTTCATTGAGTTCCCAGCTTCTTGCAGTTCTATGAGTTTCTTTCGTCGCCGCAGTATTTTTGGCAATGAACAGGAAGTCGTATTTTCTGACTGATGGTCAGTTTCAAGTTTATTTTCATTCAAAATTTCACTTTCTAGTGTAGGTAAATTCTGAAAATATTAAAAAAACATTTTTTTACAGATGCCTCAAGATCTACAAGCATGTTTACAAATAGAAAAAGGGTTCAGAAATTTTCCAAGGTGCATAGGAGCAATAGAAATGGAAAACATTTCATAAAATGTTTTCCATCTATTGACATATATTTCATAAGAAACTTTCGTCTTCTCGCGTAGTAGTTGAAAATGCTTTTGGGATACTGGCCTCAAAATTCAGAATATTTCGGAAACCGATACTATTGGACCCAGAAAAAACCACTATTATTACTATGACTTTTGTATTGCTGAACAATTTCTTAAGAAAGAGTAATATGTCATTGGCAATATATACACCTCCAGGTGTAGTCGACGTATATGACAGTAATGATGAGCTGGTTGTACCAGTTTTATGGAGGAATGAAATTGAAGATAGCCATCAGACCCTTGCAACACATAATATCAAGAAGATCAGCACAGGATGCAAATCAGATAAGGGAAGAATTTACAACATATTTCTTTAGCATTCATAATAACATTTAATGGTTTATTGATATTACCTAGGTACCTACCTATATAATACCTATGCAACTTAATAAATTCGTAATGGAAATAATTATAAACGTTTTCTTACCTATGTATCAGTGTTCATAGTTTTCCTACACTGGAAAATTTCATTTAGGAATTAGTCCATAAGTTCGTATGCGAACCATATTGGTTTATAATCTTTCTTTTGTGTCCACGGTACGTTGCCATAAGCGAGTCCCGTTTCTTTCTCAATTCAGCTACCGATTTTAAACAAACACAGTCAGCGGGCAACTAAATGAACGAGTGTGTACATGCTCGCTCTCGTTTAACTTGGGAGATCCAACGAGATCCTTTGACTCGGTCGCAAAAAACTGACGAGTAACGGAGACAGACCGAGGTGAGATAGCGAGACGAGACGAGAGCTCCATTTCACACTCGCTCTCGGACTGTCTCGGGGGGTCTCGACGAGTGTGTACAGCTAGCATAAGAATCATACATACATAGTGAATATAACAGAAATATAATGTAACAATAGCTTGGATATTGATTTCGGAACAGGAAAATAAAAAACACAACACTCACATTTGACAAACATTTAAAGCCTGAAATCCCAACAATATTATTGCATTAGATTTTGTGGTTCACAACAAAACAATATTACAAATTATCAATAAAGACTGAATATAAACCATTTTGGGCTCAGCGCCTTTAACAATTCTTTGGAAACCCAGTTTTGTAAGGTATATATATATATATATATCTTCACTACGAAAATCCATTTTCTTGGTTTCCATGTAATTACACCTTGTTGACTAGAAATTATAGGATCAACAGGAAATCTGTAAAACAATGAGCCCCAAATTAATAACTCGCTTTAGTTGGAAGACGTTGGAATGTAAACAATAAACCTGCCCTTAGTATTGTAATATAAATTATTATTTTGGAGGGTTGTATTTCGTACCCTTCGATAAGGGATTGTTTTCTTCTTTATTGAATGTAAAATTTGATAAATTCACTACCCGATCGTAGAATTGTATCTTGTTTGTATTTTGGTGAGCATCATAATTGGAATTCACGTTGACATTTGGTTTTTCAGTTTTACTTTTATTGGTTATGAGTGATTTGAGTTTCTTGTCTAAGGTTTCTTTTTTCTTGTGGGCACTCGCACTTCCATATGATCGAACTTTATCGTTGAATAGATCCCATTCTATGTACACTATGTAGTACCTACACTTGTTAATTCAGTATGTAAGAACTTCAAGTACATTTTCAAATTATTTCTTTTTATAAATAAGATTTTTATTTCTATAGATGTCGCTGCACTTTTTAGATTTGTGTATATATTCACGTGTTTTGGTATCACTTTATTACGCAAGCACGATTGTAGATAGAATCAAAGTTGGGTAGTATTTTTTTTTTTTTTAATTCATGACCCGGGCCATAATTATTTTTATTTCGCCAAAAAAAATGTTTTATTATTGTTTTGGATTGTGATCAATACCTGAGTTGTTAAAGATTGTAAAACATGAGTTGGAATTCCAAAATATTGTAATTTGTAGATATGGCAAACGAAAGGACAAACCGAGGCGGAGATTTTCGGGCACTTTGTAACAGTGGCAATATCTCGAAAACTAGGGCACTTTTACTAAGGTCATATTTGCATGTTCTGGTGAGTCATGAGTTGGTGTAACGGCCCTTAGAGGGAATACGTTGACTTATGGGATACCCTGTATATAAAGAGCATTACAAAAATCAGTATGAAAAACTTCATTCCAAAGCAGAAATTTTTTTTATTTTGCGACCAAGTGGGCTCGCACCCAAGTGTCCGTCGCGACCAAATGGACTCGCAACCAAGTGGGCTCGCACCCAAGTGTCCGTCGCGACCAAATGGACTCGCAACCAAGTGGGCTCGCACCCAAGTGTCTGTCGCACCCAAGTGTCCCGCTGCCAAGTGTCCGCCGCAGCCAAGTGTCCCGCTGCCAAGTGTCCGCCGCAGCCAAGTGTCTCGCAGCCAAGTGTCCCGCAGCCAAGTGGCCGCAGCCAAGTGTCCTAGATCGCCCGTAAGAGCCGGGTAATCGAAAATACAACAGGCAACAATAACATCTCACATAGTTCAGCAATGAGGTTCACCACCCATTCTGAATATAGTGCCTTTTTAGGTGAGACGAGACTGGTGTGTGGGTATACACTGATGTGTTGTGCTCCCTTTTATAAGGCAATGCACACCCACACACCTTTCGCTGGTTATCCCACATTGTGGGATATGCCGTGATGGTATGAATGAAAATGAATAGTTGTATGCTAATAATTTTTTTCATACGCCCCTGGCTGACTTACACAGATATATCCTACCAGATATATCATACCTCATAGTGTGTTAAAAAACTGTTTTTTTCTTGGCAAACTCTTGAAAACTTTGTGTTCAGCTTATTTGTCTTTCAAGATAATTTTTACTCGACTTATCTAAAACATTCTACTAGTTATCTTGTAATCCAATATCAGATTGTACTTTGAATTTGATTTTATAAGTAATTCTGACTTTTTTATACTTTTATATATCTAACAACATAATTTATAATTTAAGTACCTATTGTAAATGTTTTTATTTTAACTGTTCGTAATTTTAATTACAGAGTGGAAATTTTAAAAACATAATTATGATAATAGAGATTTTTTACTGAAATTCCACTTACCTACACACCTTTGACAACTCTGACAATTATTTTTTCACTAACTATTATCATTATATGGATCAGACTTTTTAACCAAACAGTAAAATTGGATTTTGTGTTTTATAACGAATAAGAAAAATAAATACTGGCTTCTTTATGTAAAAACAGGAATTTATTCTAGAAGTGGTTAATCTTGTATAATTATTTATATTTCAATAGAGACAAAAATACCTTTTCTGTGGGGATAAAAACTAATCACGTATAAGGCTTACAACCTGTTATTGGCTCATGTATGTGATCATCAACTGATAACAAATTTACCATTTCTCTTCTGAAAAAAATGGTAAATCTTAGAAAAGTATGTTTCTTAGTTAAGCTTGATGTGACATCATTTTTAGTAAATATTGACGCTGGAAATAAGAAATAACTATTAAGTATTGTAAAAAAATCATTATTTTAGGACACTTCATTTACATCCATACATTGTCACATTACTTTAATAAAACAATTTGAGACAGGATAAGAAATGAGAGCACTAGTAATAAAATGAAAATAAAGAAAATGCCGTCGATGGAATGAATGTGTAGAAAGAATGGATGAAAAAATATGCAAATTTGACAAAAATGGAACTAGAGGCCGGAGTCGTCCAAGAAAAGAATGACAAGCCCATGGAAATAATAACAAATGAACATAAGAAGCTTGTACAGCAGACCAAGTATGAGACAATGCATAAATGTAAATGAAGCGATGTATGGATGAAGTATTTTCCTATGTTGGTTGGAGGTGCTAGTGAAGATTGAAAAATGTGACATCTGATTATCTTCGCCTGTCTCATTACGGACCTGGCGTGATGGTTTGCATAAAAATTAAAAATAAATGTAATCATTTATTATATAGACCTATCTTATTTTTTAGTTTAAAATTTTCAAGAATGTAATGATTAAAAAACTTAAATTTAACTCTCTGACCCGAATGCACAGTCCTAGGTACCTTAATACTAACTCCTAACCTCACTGGAGTATTTAGTATTCTTAAGTTAGCAATTGCGTTGCAGAGACATCCCTAACTAATTACTAAATACTACGCCAAACTTAAGGTCAATGGTATAGAATTTCACATTATTGTGTATAATGAAAAGAGATAGATAGCTTTAATAATAATAAATTTGGATAATTTATATAGCGCCGCTTTTGTGAATATTTCACCTCAAGGACTCTATGGGCTTAGAAAGCTATCTGTCTCTTTTCTAACGTTTGACGTTTAAAATGTTTTTTTGCTAAAACAACACAAACATATGTAACCAACTTCACACTGACAGCTCTATGTCACGATTTTTTTGAAATTCCACCGAATTTTCAACGTATGGATCGTTGAATACTCTGTTTGGTATTTGATTTGACAAAATTACCAAATACATATTCAACGAAGCCGATACAATCATCATCCACCGAAAACATCTCGTATTTTAGTATTAAACCACTCGTAAGGTTCCTCGCTATCAACCTTACTTTTTGAAAATTTGCAAATGTTAGTTTACGCCGATGCGCATGCGCTAAGTATTTAGATATGTCTCTGCAATACAATTCTCATAGAAAAACGTCGTAGCATCTTCCAGTTAGGAAGCCACGTGATCTCCTAACTTAAGTGAGCGACTGTGCAATGAAAACATGGTTAGTATTTAGAATTTAGTATTTAGGTCGGACTCTGCATTCGGACCTCTGTCTTTTTATCTTACCAGCGTCAATATATTAAATTACTATACATAGACTTTTTTTAATAAATCCATTGTAAATAATCCAGCATTTAGCTTTTAGTAAACATGTTTTGTGAATTGTATAACTCAAAACTATAAATTTTAAACGGCATCCGTTTTATTTTCTACGAATACATTACATCATGTAATAATAATTTGTATGTATAATTATTGTCAAATTGTTCATGTTGAACTAGCATTCATGTTCGACTGTACATTCATAGACAACAAATATCCATAGATTGATGAACGTATAGATTCCACTCGTTGGACGACTCGTAAATTATATATTTTATTTAATAATGTAATCAATGTCAGTTGATATTACAAATAAATGTAATGTGTTACATCTAAATGTGTCTTTTTTTCCTATTTATTCCCCATTTACCAATATAATTCATTCCGAGTCACATCCTGGGAACACAAAGTTTGCGTCTTCAAAATTATAGTGTGCTGAAGATAAAATAATCAATCAACATTGGCGCTACAATCTCCTCAAGAGTTTTCCACCATTTACTCCGGTCCATCACCTGTGTTCTTCATTTGTAATCCTCTGTGCGTCGTCAATTCACCTTAGTTTATATTTTTTATTAATTTTATTTTTTCTGTGAGGTACCCGCTTAGAATAGTACTTCCACCCTATTTTATTATCATTGTTTTCGGGTTTCCTGGGAACTGAGTAATCATAAATACAATATGCAAAATAGAAAATTACATAGTTCAGCAATGAGGCTCAACACCTGCCTAAAAAGGCTACATAAATTGTTTTTGCCTTTTTAAATGTGACATACAAGTGTTGTGCTTCCTTTGATTAAGTGATGCACACCTGTCGCTGGCTACCTAAAATTGTTGGATATGCCATGATGGTATGTAAACATCAAAATAAATTTCTATCTAAACATACAAATTATGCTCTCAACTTACAGCACAAGAGGGAAGATTTAGTATGTTCATATATAACTTATAATAAGGGAACTATGTGAGGTTGACAATATCATCAGATGGAGTAGGCAGCGGAGGAGGGACTGGTATGGTCATGTCCAAAGGATGGACAGCACCAGACTTCCTCATATCGTGCTTCACAATCAGCCTCACGGAACCCGCCCTCGCGGTAGACCGCCAAAAAGATGGAGAGATAGCTGGGGGTCCACCTCGCAAGAAGAGCAGGCCTCTTAAAAACAGACCTGAAGGTCTATTCAAAAGAAGAAGAAGAATATATAACTTGTAGTTTCTGCATATTTTTCCTCTTAAATATACATATTTTAGTGTTGGAGAAATCTTGTGTTATCAGTATTAAGTTTTTACATAGTGTTTTGTTTTATTTTGCAAGTGTTATTATAAATATATATACATAAATAACTTTTTAATTCATCATCAAGAATTCAGATATTTTTTTACTGAAAAATAAAATAAAATTAGCCAATGATTCCAATTTCAATTTTTTGTTTAGAACTTATCTACCTGTCGCCTGCGTGCATCAAATTATCAACTATTACAATTAAAACCTACCTCCGTTACAAAAGTAGGTTCTTAGCGAATCGGATCAGCCCCCCTAGGTAACGTGTCGTTTAGCTCAAGAAAAGATAAAAAGAAAAAAAAGTATGGAAGTGACAGTTGTCACGTGACTGGCAACTGTCACTTCCATACATTGAGTTATCTTTTCTTGTTTCTTTTATTGAGCTAAATGACATGTTGTCTAGGGGGGCAGATTTGCAGAGGAGAGTAAGACCACTGATCATATAAATAAAATTGACTCAGATTTGTTCTAAATACCACACAAGTATTTAAATTCTTGTGTTTCTAATTTTTAATGGCATCTTTTGAGAAATGTGTCAATTATTTAGCTGCGATCCTCAAATTGTGATCCCTGAAGTTTGATTTCATTTTTGTTGTTTTATCAGGATATTTATCTTATAATATTTATTTTTTTGTATATAACGTTTGTTTAGGATGAAGATACATACCAATTTATGACAGATTTGTCACTGCATTCAGTTTAATGAATCGATTTCATGACAACCATGTTAATTGTTTAGGTGTTTGGTAAAAATGAAGTAATTTGATTAATAAACTCATATTTTTATAAATGATTTATTCTCCCAATATATTTTCAGTGATAAATGTATACAGGTACACATAGTGAAAACATAAAATGGTCGAGCCAAAAATATTGGTAAATTTGTGCAAATTATCTCACTGGTGTGGAGGTAACCTTTAAACAATCAGGTTTTTGTAATTCACAAGGATAAAATAAAATATATGTTTTATGTTATGTACATTTGTAAGTATTTAGTTTTATAACCCCATAGTTTGACTAAGCAGGACACAGTTTTATTGAGGGTTCATTTTTACACAGATGATAGGGTAGGGTAGAATCGGGTAAAGGACATTCAGTTCTTTATCATTTCTTTGTTTAGATTGAACTTAATAATTAAACTCGTAAAAATCCAACAAGATATGACTACTTTGTATCATAATAGAACAACTGTCCTACAAAAGATGTTACTTTTCATAAAACGTTCAATCTTGTCTAAATTTCATTAATATAACTATAAAAAAATACAGTTTAAAATTTAAACCTCATTCAACTAGCCTTGTTGAAATTGAAAAATACTATGCGTGAAGATAGTAGTGAATAATGTGCAAAAAATCATGATGTAATTGCAGTACTACTTTGATATATGTAAGTAAAACAATTCATAGTTCCATGGCAGAACCTAAATGAATGAGATAAGGAAAAAACTATGACAAAAGAAATAATAAAAAAAATCAAAATTAGTACAGTACAACTATTGCATTAGTTACAGAGAAACATGCTGATATTGAAAAAAATAATTTAGCATAGAAATATAATAAGTGTTTTGTTGCTTATCTGTGATATCAAATTAAACAGAGCCTGGCTGTATTCAAGGGGTTTTATAGTTAACAAAATATATATTTATATATAACATGTCAATAAATATTTGTTATTTGTATATTAAAATATATAAGTAAGTTATTCATATTTCATAAGAGATAAGTAGATAATGTTTTCTATGTAGAAAGTAATATATACACAGTTTTTACATAGATAAAGCAGATGGAAATTTAGATAACAAACATACCTCAATAATTAAATACTTTGTCTATTTATTGTTATTAAAAATAAATAGACAATTAATTGTTAAGTAAAAACACAAATATTGTCAGAATCACAGTGCATTTTTGCATTTATTTTTTAAAATATTGAAAAAAGAAACATTTCAAAGCCATCTTAAATTAGTTTGAGAAAGATATTTCGAAAAAAAATTTAATATCAGGAAGTTATTACTTAGGAAGAACTGTGTTTTTACTGACAGTGAAACACTGTCTTTTTACTTACAAAATATAAAAAAACATAATATAGGCATTTTTGTACACAAAATTTTATATATTTTTTTGAAATTACTGTGTTTTTACTTAACTTTTTCAAACTGTTTATTTATTTTGAAATATTGACTTTATAAAAACCTACTTGGATCACTTTATGTCTTTGTGCAATGTGATTATATGCCTTTCAAAAATGTTTTGAAATGTCTTAAAATTATATAAATTCATTTTCAAAACAAGTTATTACATAATGAAATCAACAAGGCACAAATCTTTCTTTATTTTAACATTTTTAATTTGTAACAAAATATTTTATTCTCTCTATGACCTAGAGTCATGTATCAAAAAATCTTTATAAATTATTAATTATTATATAGTTTAGATCTTAAACATATCAACATATTATATAATTTGTAAATACATAATATATTTAGCTTTGAACATCATACAACAGCCTCAATACATATTTTTACACTCTTATATTTTACAATTAAGAAATTAATATTACATTCATATTGATTTTTTCATGTAGCATATTTGAATGCTGCCTCTAATTATAGGTATATGAAATTAATTTTGAATAAAGTTTTAGTAAAAAAATGTAAATTGCCGATGAACAAACTTTAACATATAATGATTATAAAAATACTTATAGGTCTAAAATTAGAAAAATCTCATCTTGGTTATAAAAATAAATAAATTTAATATTCCTTCACATGAATTTAGTTATAGTCAATTAAATTATTTGTCTCAAATTTCCCACATACGGATATGACATTCTACCATCTATGTCTGCCACATTCTGGTTTTAATTCTGTGTTGTCTATCATATGGAATATAGGTATGTTGATAACATGCAGGTGTAAATGTTTACAATCTATCATCTGTATGTAGGTGGCTCAAAAATATTTAATTGTAGAAGGCTCAAAAATATTTTATAGTAGAAGGCTCAAAAATATTTAAAAGTAGAAGGCTCAAAAATATTAACTAGTAAAAGGCTCAAAAATATTTAATAGTAGAAGGCTCAAAAATATTAAATAGCAAAAGGCTCAAAAATATTAAATAGTAGGTGACTCGAAAATATATTTTTGATGAAATCTACGATGTTGTACATTACAGAGATTGGATTTTTTTTTAATATGGAATGTTTTTTCCATGTAATTGAAGCGATTCAATTCAGTATTGTATTGTAATTGTAGATTGTCGACCTTCGTAGCTTAGTTGGTTAGGTATCTGATTGCTGAGCCAAAGGTCCCGGGTTCGATTCCCGGTGGCGACACAGTTTTTATTTGTGTTTACTGTCTGGATCTGTGAGACGATTAACATCGCAAGTCTCCAGAATGTAGCAACTTATTATTGGGTGTGTGTTATATTAATATTTGACATAGTTAGTTGCTCGTGAACTTATATAAAATTAAATATTCATAGGTTTATTTTTGTTATTATATTTTGTATATAAACAATAATATAAATATATTTTATTTTGAATAGGATTCATTCATTTGATTTTTTTTTTCAACTGGCTTTTTGACTAGTGTTAATAGTTAAAAAAAAAAATTTTTTGAATCATGTCAAACAATAATTTTCACAAATGAATATATATTAAAATAAGTATAATATCATGATAGTTTGTAAATGATATGAAATAAATATTTAAATAATACTTTCAAAATTAAAAACATTTAAAATCTAAAATATGACATAAGACAATTCCTCACAAATTGTTTGATGTCAGAAGATTTCAAAATATATCTTAATTATTCAAAGTATAAAATAAAACATTGTCATTGTCATTTTATTTGTAGGTTAATTTTATGTTTAATATATTTTTGATAATTTTAAACCAATTGGAAATATGAACCTCGCCACCAAAAGTTTTATTTTCATTATTGATAGGTTAAATTTATATATTCTACGTATAGAACAAACTTATTGTTTTACTTGTCAATCAAAAAAATACAATATTCTTTCCAGAAGATGTTTTTTTCAAATTTAAATCAAAATTTCGCCAAAATTGGACCATCATATGCAAGGAAAATGTGCTTTAGTTTTTTTTTAATTAATTTTGTGAAAAAAAAACAGATGATCTTAAAAGTGGAATATATAAAGAACAATGAGATCAAAATTATGGCTACCAAATATAAAAACTATAATTTTAACAAAGTTTAACTGTAAATTGAAATATATTATAATGAACTTAGATAATTTGGAATGCATACCTCTGTAAGTTTACCTACTAAGTATGTGAAAAAAAAATACAAGTCAATTTAATGAGAGTAGGAAAAGTAATTAATCTGTCATCAGTCCTGAACAATTTGTGTGATGAAAAAAAAATTTATTTCTCAAAATGAGTATTTATATACATAAATAAATATTTAACATATTATAAATTATTTAAAAAAATGAGATTCTACTTAAAATTTTTGTAACGCGACAAAAATAAAATAGTTTCTCAATCACTATTAAATATTGACGTACCACATTGTGCACAGCGTAAACAATAACTGCCTTACGCAAATTAGAAAATATTGAATAAAGAAAATAATAATAACGCAAAGTAAAACAATATACCTACTTATAACGCTTTATATTATATGTATCTTATTTCACTTATTAATTCTCTCAAAGTTGTTGAATATTGATTTTAATTTACAATTTTATATACTGGAAAAATAAATTAGATTTACATCCGTAAAAACAAATTTTAACCGCGAAATATAAAAGAAATACAAATCCTTAAATATTGTAATAACGAAACGAGTACCCACATTTATATCCTAGAAAGCTCTATAAAAGTATCAAAAATGCTATTATTTTCAGTAAATGATTCTTTGATATGTTTGAAAAATTAATATAACATGATGTATTAACCATATATAGTATCACACATATTTAATTAAACATTAATCAATTTCATGTCAGGTAAGGCAGTGTGTTAATTTTTCATATAAAATCTAATTATTTATAAGAAAAATAAACTAATATCATTTATCACCATGCAGAAATTAAATTTTTAAATCTACAAACGATAAACAAAAATTCACACAAACGTCAGACAAAACCATAATATTCTATTTATTTACATTAGACAAATTCATTTCATTACTAATCTTTATATTTTTGTAATGCTCATTTTTATTCTGATTAAATAATTGTAAGAGTAATTAAAAGTTTCAAAATCATTGAAAACAAAATTTCTTAAAATTGAGAAATACAGTTTGATAATTTATTCTTACCGATGATTCAAAATATTTTTGTTTAAGTTTAATAATCAGAATATACTATCATTTTGTTTCCAAATTTGACTATTTATGGGCCAGTATTACAGTCTCAGTTTAAAAGCTAAACTCAAGTTTTACAAAAATATAGCGTATTACAGTGTCCGTTTAGGCCTAATCTTCCCACAAATACGTCACTAAAACGACAAATATTTAACTCAACGTTTCTGGCGGATTAAGTACTTAACGGTGAGTCAACTGTCATTTCTCAACTCGTTGCTAGGCAACGCGTGTAGTTTCAGTGTTCTATCACTAGAGGCGTTAGTTGTATCGACGGTGGCGCCACACAACAAAATAAACTGACAGCCATATTGAAGCGAACATGGGCATTTAAAAGCATTATTTTGGTGAAAAAAATTAAATTCACCATGTTGGATAATAAAACAATAGTATTTCAAGTCGTAGCGTCCCGTTTTGTAGTTGGTATTATTTATTTAAAATTTGACAGATAATAACCACAGAAAAAGTAAAATATGTCTATAATTGAAGATTTAGTAACTGACATGTCATATTGCACTGTAATACGGAAATGGATTCAATCTCCCCTTAACATTGATCTTTAGTTTAACAAACTCAATGAGTTGAGGGCCGACAGTAATACCGGCCCATAATGTCTCTTTCAATCCTTACATAATTATTTAAGGTCCTTGTTTCTTATACTGTCTGTTGTTTTACCAGACATGCAATAATCCTCATTTCCACTGTGTATATTTTAATCTCAAGTATGTCTGTACAGCGTGATTTAAATTCCAAGTCAATATTTCACTTCAAAAATATGTTTTGTACAGATTTTGAAACTTTTACTATTTGTTAATTTTACTATAGTTTTAAACATTTGAACATGCAATAGTAGGTATTGAAAATAAGCTTATCAAAAATATTTTATTAATCTCTTAAATTTACAAAATAACACTATAAGCGATATCATATTGATAATGTAATAAATAGATTTGTAGCGGAATCAATAACAACATATTATTATTTACAAATTAAAATAATAACTGGTAACATTTTTACGAGAAAGATGATTTGAAAACGTTTTGTCTCTCGTGTTATAAAAATATATTTTTGATGTCACTGGGAATGCTAAAGTAAGTATAATACTTCAGTTAAAGCTTTGAATTAGTATTTAATTTTCCAATGAGATTTATTCGAAGATAGATATAAATAAATCACTGAAATATCATGTAACAGTTATATCAATCGCCACACATTTTAATGAAACTCTCTCTAATAAATTATAAATACAGGAATTATTTGTTTATCACGAGAACCCAAATAATAATTTTATCACTCTCTTCAAAGAATAAGTCTATGGTAAAAATTGCAGGAAGGTGGTAAGTCCTTTGACTTCTGTGTTTGTGATTTGATTCCTAGCATTGAAGACATTTAATAAAAAATATTAATCTCATAACCCTTGCTTTGGTACAACTGGGTTGTAAATTGAATAAAGATGGAGGAGAAACAGCTAACACTGGTTTAGGGCTTATCAAGAGAAGACAAGACGACTATTTAATGAAGCAGACAATAGCGAAGTATCTTCAGAAATATTGGTTAAGATACAAAAATTACTAACAACTATTCTGAGGTACTTCATAATGAAAAAAATCAATTATTTGCATTTCATTAAAGAGGGTGGCGATAAGTCAATACATACATAATAAAGAAACAGTAAAATTAAAGGTGTATAACTAATTGAACATGCTAATAATGGTAAAAATATGTGTTGCTATTTAATATAATATTTATATTTTGTTCTGAGGTATTAGTAAATATCAAATATGCACATTTACCAATATATTTATGGCACTTTTATATGTTATTTGATTGTGCATTGATCAATCTGAAAACATATCTCATAATAATAAAAGTATTATTTACATAAAATACACAACATAAAATAAATAATTTATAAATCGTAATATTGTTACAGAATATGAGAGAAATATAATGTAATAACCAAAGTATCATTATCAAAATGACACTTTTATATAACAGTGAAATGTTTAATAAGAAAATATAAACCATTTATCAAATCAGTTAATAATTTGGGAAAAAAAATCATAATTCATCAAACTCATCGTTCGTACAAAAAAAAAAAAAAGTTCCGATAAGACCGTTTTGTTGTTTAGACTTTGTCATGGCTGTGTTTACATTTCATTTCGCAGTCTTTCACGCCATACATCCACTGTCCATTCCCGAATTCCTGAACTTCTGTCTCGTGTGGCATTGTTGAGACGTTGTGTGATTTGTGTACTGATGGCTGTTCATTTCTTGATTATCGAAAGGCGTCTGGATGTATTCGTTCTCAGAGGAATCGACGTTTGAGTAGTTGATGTTTTTGATATAGGGGTCGTCCCCGTTTATGTAGTTTTGATTTTCTAGCCTCATGTAGCTTCCGTCCGTCGCTGGAATGACATAACCGTTTGGCATATCCATTGGATCTACCGGTTGGCTGTAGTTTGAGGGGGGAGGGTTTTCCAAGTCGCATGTGTAGCTCGATGCGAGAATGTTTGCAGATTCTGGTCGAAGGTAGGGGGAGTTGGGTTCATAGGGAGTGGCAGAAACTGGATAGTTGGTCGGAGAATCGTATGGAGGTTGAATAGGATTGTAAGGTTGTGTCGGAGAAGAGGTGTTGAGATTGTTCTTGACGCAAGAGGGGGTGTGATGTGAGAGCATATCAGTCAGCTGTCGCCGTTCTACCTCAAGTTCCTGAAACAGAAATAATTCATTATTATGAAATCTGTGAAAAAAAATTTCAATGAATTACAGTAATATAAATGTGTAAGTAAATAATTGGCTGTCACTAATTTGTTGACAATAACATATCATTTATAATTAAATTACCTACATTGTCAAAGAACTACATATAAAGGAGGCCCCGATAACCTTGAGAAGCTATGCTAATGGGAAGCATGGGGAGTAGAAGATCCAGAGGTCACTCACCAACCCAATCTTCAATCACTGAATCCCTTTGAAGACCTCTAATATTTTTATTATTAGTATTAGTTTGTCATATTAGTATTATACCTCTAATATTTTTTTTTTAGTTAATTATTATCATACAATATGTTTTCGGTTGGACTGTAACAGCCAGGTAATCGAAAATACAAGGAAAAATTACATAGTTCGGCAATGAGGTTCATCATCCATTCTGAATGTAGTGGCTTTTTAGGTGAGACGAGACTGGTGTGTGGGAATACATGCATGTGTTGTGTTTCCTTTTATATGATAATGCACACCTGTCACTGGTTACTCCGCATTGTAGGATATTATGCCGTGATAGTATTTATTTATTTATTCACCTTTTATCACACCATATTTATAAATGACAACAATAAGTAGATTACTGCTGTCCAACTAGGAAATCCTGTTTTAGGGCTAGCAGTTTACAATTTTCATTGACAATTATATGCAATTATGAACCAGGTGATTGTTCCCATTCCACACTAAACATGTACACAATCTCAACTTTCTGCACTCACAATTATTACCTCAACAAACATATGGGCTCACACAAAACAGATCAACCAGCCCCCCTAGACAACATGCCATTTAAGCTAAGTGTTATCTCGCTAAGCGATAGTAAATGTATGGAATTAGTGCCTGTCACGTGACGTCACAGCCACCAATTCCATACATTTACTATCGCTTAGCGAGATAACGCTTAGCTTAAATGACTTGTTGTCTAGGGGGGCTGGTCCCAATGTCCGCCATAGTACCTGTCATAAATCCATTATGAATGAATGTTACCTGAATTTGTGTCTTAAGGTCGATATTTTGTGTCTCCAATGATTCTGACTCCGATACCAAGTTGAATGTTCTCTCTCTCTTTTTCAATCTGCATTTGGTGGCGGCTATCTTGTTTCTTTCTCTTCTGCGTCTTCTCCTTTCCTCATCCTCAGGAGTTAGCTGAAAACATGAAAAAAATCTATTCCTTCTCCATTCAATACTATGCTAATATCTATTCTAAAAATTTAAACATTTGTGACAAAATGATGCACTCAAATGTAGAGATATTTGTCATTTGAAAAATAAATAGACATTATGTTGTGTTATAATCAGTGGTGTATATAGAAACTAGCACCATTCATTTTTGGCTTATTTACCTACTTATGTGAGACATTTGTGCGAGAACACTGTCACCTCATGTATAAGTACTGTTGCTTTCATTGTTTAGAAAAAAAACAAATTCTCAATAGATGGCGTTACAAAAAAGTTTCTTTGTTACTTCATAGATGGCAATAGTAAAAATGTCTTATTTTCAAACAATCTGTGCCTATATCATTATTAAAATATATAGAACTTTCAAAATTGCATTGATAAGGGAACTCAATAAGAAGATATAATTGGTTAACATTGCGCAAGCGCATAAAGTGATTACGTAAACCCGCCAATGACAGGTGGCAAGCCCTGTAAGGTGCCTTAAGTTCTTGGTTCTTCTATAATGTTCCAACTACGTCTCTATTGAGACGTTAAAAATTTGTCAAAAACATTTATAACCTATTCTATCATATTGAACTTAGATTGTTTTCTTTTAAAATTTCTTATTATTATTTGATATAAGAGGAACTGAATTTGGAGAAATTTATTTAGTTGCTTATCGGGCAACTAACAGGTACTATGTCAAATATTAATTTAACATGCACCCAATAACAAGTTGCCACATTCTGGAAACTTACGATATTAATGGTCTCACAGATCCAGACTGAAATCACAATTAAAAACTGTGTCTCCACCGGGAATCGAACCCGGGACCTTTGGATCAGCAGTCAGATACCTAACCAACTGAGCCACTAAGGCCGACAAATGTTAACATTATTCAGTTTATAATTTGACTGACTGACTGACTGACAGTCGTACCCAACATTACCATGACGCAGAATATACCTTTACAATACTTTTTGTTAAAGGAATATGAAAGAATGCATCAAAAAGGAGGTAATTGCTGACTTCTGTATGGTAATGGTAATTTATTTCATTTCTATGTCAGGGTGTCCTCTTGGATCAATTCCTTAAATTGATACCAAAAGGACCTTTATTTAATTTGAATTCATATGTAAAATATACTTACTCCTTCAGTTCTATGCCTGCTGTAAGGGTCATCGTACTCATCCTCACTGTAAAGTGGTTCTTCCTTCTTCAGTTTCTTGGTTATTGGTAGACCATCCATGGAATCGCTACCGGACGCCTTGCGTTTCGACTCTATTGACAATTTTAGGCAGGTCTTAACGAGTTCTATTCGGGTCTGAAAATATAAATGATAATTTACTTGCGATACATTTCTATGAATCTTTTTCTTTCCTATCAATTTTGGGGGTTGGTTGGAAGCAAAGTGATTCATGGATGGATTGGGTAAGTATAAATATTTTTTATGAATAGAAATAGGTAAAAATATGGTATAGTATCATAAATAGTAAACAATAGGCAAGAAAAAAACAAATTTGGTCAGTAAAAGAGACTCAACCATTTGGTCTGCATGGATTACTATCCTAAACTTAAAGAAATTGACAGAAAAGGAAATAAAATTTTTAAAAGATTCTTTTTAAACGCCTTAGTAATGGCAAATTGTATATCTTCTGTGCTTGTCAAATTGTAAATTGATTGGAGAAATAGCCAATTTTATAGGTAGGTAGTCTCAATATGACTCAAATACCTAAACATACATACCATCATGTCCCTCACGGGGTAGGCAGAGAGAACCAAACACCACGTTTTTTCTATCTTGACACACATTCGTCGCCTCATCAACATTCATACATCGTCTTATTTATTTTCATTGGGAAGCTACAGCTCATTTACAGTTTAATGATACAATATTATTTTTACAGAGAAAAAGCATTCCATCAACATAATATAAAAAAAAACAAATAACAGTTTACAAGCCAAAGACATTCATACACACACATTCATACACACCCTCACACACACACACACACACTCATACAGATACATACATCCTATATACATACACATACATACACACATATATACAACAACTAGGGAAGGGAAGACAAAGGAGAGAAGAGAGACTAGGAGGACAGGATTGAGGGATATTGTTCATCTAGTCTGTTGTTTACGCTTTTTACATTTCCGTCTTTCAGAATATCGTTCACATGGCCGTGCCATCCTTTTCTTGGGCGCCCTCAACCTCTTATTCCGTTCCTGTCTTTGCTTTGTACCTATATTTTCTTCGTCAGGAGTTCTTCGTTTTATTTGTAAGAATTACTGTAACCATCGAAACGTAGGCGTAAATTAGCAATAAATATATCTGAATAAAGCAAAAAATATCACTTGCTGTTTAGAGAAAAACGGAAAAATAGATAGTCTCTCTTAAAAAAATATACTATAGCAATACTAACGCGGTAACGCAACGCCACGCCATCGCCATGGCGTATAGACGAGTGTGATCTTT
This sequence comes from Molanna angustata, assembly GCA_963576475.1. NCBI lineage: Eukaryota > Metazoa > Arthropoda > Insecta > Trichoptera > Molannidae > Molanna > Molanna angustata. The sequence continues at coordinate 26,145,493 of OY754982.1, forward strand.
CACCAAAATCATCGGACATTTCGGACAAGTACCCTTATTTTGACGCGAACGTTATTTTCTATTTCCAAAATAATCAAAAGAACACAATTCATACCTTTTCTACGCTCGGTACAGTTCCATTGGCGGGTGAACCGAGAGGAGATCCACTAGAGTTGGACGCAGAGTCATTTCCGCTTCCTCCCTGCAAAATGTTATTACAATTATTAAAGTATATATTATACTTCCACAAGGTCAAACAGTAAGTACTAATCATTATGACACATCATGCTTTTCAGGATTGGACTTGATAATTTCAAGATATTCAAATTCGAATATTGTGTGACCATGCTATTTAACACAGGACAAAATCTAATTTCCTTTGAAATGGAATGAAAGAATTTTTGCATTCTTATATGAAGAAATATGGCGGATATTTAAATTTTAATAACAGCCTCCTTAGAAATCACACACAATAGAAATAATATTTCGCAATGAAAAATATATAAATTCCTATAGGTATATGCATATAACATTTATTATTAAAAAGAACGAAAAAAGATCTGACTAAATAAATAGAACATATTGTTTAAAATTTTAATTATTTAAAAAAAAATGTTAAATATAACTCGTTATCGCTAGAAACATGTGATTCCGAAAAAATAGGTTTTAAAAAATGACAATCGAATCGAAAGAATCTAAAAAAAAACAAAACAAAATATCTTATAAGATTAATTGAAGAATAAAGCATACTATTTAAAGAATGAGAAAAATTGAGCTAAAATACCAATACGCAATAAAAAATATGAATGACTTGTGGATGGTGTTTAGAATTATGTAGGTTATCAAATATATACTTATCAACAATGAAAGTTTTTTTGTTGTTTCTTGAATAATTATGAATATTCTTATTTTTTTAAAAGAATTAGTAAAATATTTATTTAAATTGTTGAAATGTGATAATCGTGTAGATATTATTTAAGTGTAAAAATATACTTCATATTAATAGAAAATCATTTACGATTTGAATATGTAGGTAATAGAATTTAATATGTACTTTGATTAAAAAAAATAGTGTTTTTAAAATCCTTACCCTCAATCCGCCAGTGGCGCATCTCTCGCTCGCATTAAAGTTGTTGTAGTCGTCCAGTGGGCACATGGCCATCACGGAGTTGAGGATCTCGGGGGTTCGTGGAGTCGTCGAGTTCGACTCCACTGCCAGGAGGTTCGTCACCGCGGAGTTGATGGCGCTGATGCTCACGTCCACGTTCAACCCTGGCACCTTCGACATTTTGACTCCGTGGTGGCTCCCGGTCGTAAGACACCCGGTGGAGGTGGGCAAAACGATAGTCGGTGTCGGAACGGTAATGGCTGACGCAACAGTCGAAGTGGAATTCATTTTTTAAAAGAATTATAAATCTTTACGAACGAAAACGAAAAATTTACATAAAAATAACAATACGAAAACTAATATCTCTCACTTTATGTCTTTCTTAAATGGAATAATTACGATTTTTATTTTATAAAAATAAAAACAAAATAATATTAAATATCTCTTCGTTCAACAATATGTTATACTCTTTCAACAATCGGTGCAATTTTTATTCTTTTAATATTATCAAAATAGCCGACTGAAACTTATTACAAACAAAATATAATAACTCTAAAGCTTAACAATAATAAAAATAGTATAATTACGAAATATTTAAAAAAATATAAATTAAATTTTTACGATCGTTCTATATGGCCAAAATGGGATGCACTTCCCCCTTTTTTCAACTTTTCGTTTTGAATTTCGAACGATCGGCTTTTATGTTCAAAAATATGATTTACACACGTTCCGAATTCAAATTGACTGTTGGTTAGTTTTGTTCCTTTGGATATTTTATGGCTACCGAACAGAATGATGTGTATTGTATTATTCTTGCTTGGACTCGTATACAAATTTTATCACTGGGTTTGTTAAAATAGAACGATTTTAAAGTTCTCCGTGTAAATATGAGATAATGAAGTTTGATTGTCTTCTTGCAGTGCTGTGCAATCTGAAACAAAGATAAAAAGTCTTATTAAAAATATGAATAACGATGTATGATAGAATAAGAAATGAGGATATTAGACGAGAATGTATGATTGAAAGAAATATCGTAAGTAAGATGAAAATAAATGCCCTAAGGTGGTTCGGCCACATAGAAAGAATGAGTGATGACCGTCTGACAAAAAAAAGTATACAAGGCTGATAAAAGAGGAATGAAAAGTAGAGGTCGGCCAAGAAAGATTTGGCACGATCACATAAATGGGATTTTGAAAGATGGAGATGTTAGAAGTAAGAATAATAGAAGAGCGTGTATGAGACGATGTATGGACGTGAATGAAGCGAGGAATGTATGTCAAGAGAGAGGAGTCTGGCGTTCGGTTCTCTCTGCCTACCCCAAATAGGGAAATGGCGTGATGGTATGGTATGGTATGGTATGGTAATAAATAATATTATAGTAGGTATCTAAGTAGGTACCTAATTAAAATTTTAAAATCTTTGGTTTATATTGATAAATCATCTCACATGGGAATATAGCGGGGGTTATGACATCGTAATTAAAGTTATTTATTTATACTGAGATTGTATTCTGAAAGTTTCATCACAATGAATCTGTGTGTGTGTTGTGTTCTATGTGCTGTACGGTGTGCTTATTCTACTTTATCGATTATAGACTAAAGTACATTTGATTATTTTCAAATTTTGCAAATATTTGTATATCTAATACTCGCTTAGACCCATTAGATTTTGAGGTATATCTGATCAGTGCTTCTCATTTTTTAATTGTCAAATAAATAAATTGTAAATCGAAAAGAATTAAACTCATTTCACGAAAATGCTTTACTTATTATATTTATTTTATTGGTATAAATAAAACTTAATTTCTTTAATTTACATTTTTAATTGATTACTTTTTTATGTTTGAACAATCTCATGGTTTTGATAATTCATAATTGAATTATTATAGTACCTATTTTAAATACCCAGAGAAGTAAGATTTTAATGTTTTCAATTTGGTAAGACTTATTTTTAAAATACATACTTAAGTACGCACAAAAAAAGTGTCATAAAAATATAAAATATCAAGTAATAAGTAATAACATACGTGCTTATCGCTATTTATTTTCTGGAAAACCCATAATTAAAACCAAGTAACAGAGAAATAACAAAAAATGGTGCATAGATAAAAAATCTAAAAATAAACTGCAGAGCGAGATTGTTCTTAAACAAATGAAAAACCCAGGGAGTTGAAATTTTCTTTTTTTTTTTTTGCTTTATATGGCAATTCACCCTATATAGAGTGCTATATGCCTTGGATGAAAATATAAATAAAAAATGGAGGGTTAGGAGCAGTTTTAGGAGAATATAAAAATTTCAAGATTAAGTTAGAGTTCGATGTTGTGAGTTTTTAGAAATTTTAACAACAAGACTTAAATTTTTGAATTATTAAGAGATAACAGGTAGGAGATATTAATTGGAGATGTATGAACAGTGTCGATAAAGAATTGATACAGACCACTGATATTAGACCGGTTATTGCAATTAAAAAACATATGGTCCAGAGTCTCCTCCTCTAGACCACACTCACACATAGGGCTGCTAAATACATGAATTTTAAACAGGTGAGTAGCCACAATACAGTGACCAATTCTCATTCTTGTTAAACAGGAAATATCTCTTCTAGAAAATCCTCTTCCCTGAAACCAAGGTTTTGAGGGGATCGTGGGCTGGATTCCAGCGTAGAACGATCCTGTTCGAATACGAGTCACTGACAGGTGATCATTCCATCTACGCATCTTAAGGTTTTGGAGGGAACAAACATAATCTAAAGTTGGGATCTGCAAATGGGATAGATTCATACCTGAAGAGGAATTTGATTTTGCTAATAAGTCAGCTGTTTCATTACCTTCGATGCCAAGGTGGCCAGGAATCCAGGCCAACGATATGTCGTAATTATCAGATTTAAGTTTAAACAATTTGTATTTTATTGAACATAAAAGATAATCTAGAGGGTTAACAATGTAAGAAGAAATTTTTTGAAGTGCACTAAGAGAGTCTGATAAAATCACAGCATTAGATATTTTATATAATTCAATGTGGATCAAAGCCTGCTCAATGGCAAAACATTCGGCTGAGTAGATTGAAAATATTTTAGGGAGGGAGTAGGACGATTTAATGTTGAGTGCTGGAATATAGACCGAGGCACCGCAGGAGGTGTCAGGAATTTTCGAGCCATCTGTATATATTGTAAGAAGCTGGGAAATTTTGTCAAAATAATTTCCTTAAATTTGGAGTTAATCTCAGCTAAACTACGATTGCTCCAATACTTGTCCATTCCAATAGATAGGATCACATTCGGACCAAAAGAAGAAGCCAAAAGCGGAATATTGTAAATAGGAAGCGTTGACCCTTTATCTAAATTCATGTTGGAAATAGATAGTTTTTTTTTTTTTTTTTGTTTCTTGCCGTTCACCAACGTTTGTAGTGTTCTTCGGCATGTAACAAGTTTAATTACATTGTAGATCTATATTAGATCTTCAAATTATGTACTTTGAGGAAGTTGGATAAAATTTTCAATGTCATGGGGTTCATATGTGATAAAAGAGTATTCACGTTTATTGGAAGCGGACTATATGGGATCATTTTGAAATAAAGACCATTTGTATTATATTTAGAGCAGCTAAAAAGGACATGGTTCAAATCCTCCTCCTCTCCATCACCACAATCGCAGAGGATCGAGTCCACGATATTCAACTTGTACAGGTGATACTTTAGACAACAGTGTCCTATTCGCATCCGACAAATTGTTGACACTGTTAGTTTGTCGAATCTTAAATTATTATACCACGGAATTTTTGCGATATTAGATTGAATTGATGCGTAATTTTTTCCTTTTAAAGTCGATGATTCAGCCCATTGTTGTGACCAGTCATTAAACAGATTGATATTGCAGTTTACTAGAATATCAGAAGATGGGATTTTGAATTGGTAATTTACCTCTAAATTTTCGGATGCTCTTTTAGCTAGATGGTCAGCTTTTTCGTTTCCTGTGATTCCGCAATGACTTGGAATCCAGGCTAGAACAACTTTTTTATTACTCTGGCGAAGTTGATATATCTGTGATCTTATATTAAGGCATATTTCATCTACGGGGAATGAGAAAGGCGGATTTTTAATTTTTTGCAAAACACTTAGACAATCGGAAAAGATAACAGATTTATGACATGATTTAGATTTAATAATTGTTAGTGCTTCTAATATTGCGACAGCCTCTGCTGTGAAAACTGAACATTGTTTATGCAGGGTTATCGTGTGCTCGATGGTTAGATTAGAGTTGTACACTGCGGCACCGGTAGATGGTGAGGAAGAGGATTTTGAACCGTCTGTGAAAAATAAGTTCCAGTCTTTCCAGTTAGATTCTATTATAGTATTAAACTGATTATTTGCATATGGTGTGTTCTCGATTCCAAAGGACAGAAATACCTCTGGGATGTTGATTAAATGTTCAAAAGGTGTTGTGTACAATGGCAGTGATTTGTAACGGTGAATATGTGGTAATATATTATTGTACATCTGCCAGCTATTAATTAATAATGGTTTGGGACGATTGATTCTTGAATGCTCTTTAGTTATTGCATTAAATAATTGACAGACTAGGTTGACGAGCGGATGAGATTCAAATGCGAAACATCTGAGGAAGAACTTATCTGCACACAATTGTCTCCTCAAGTGTAATGGTGGATCTACCACTTCCACTTGTAGAGTGTTTATTGGGGATGACTTCATAGCTCCAATTATTAATCGCAAGGCTTGCGATTGAATTCTGTCTAATTTGGATAGATTTTTTTTTGATGTGGGTTCTATTACAAATGTTGCGTATTCCATTAAACTACGAATATATGCACTATAGAACATTTTTTGCGTGATAGGGTGACATCCCCACCAGACTCGTGAAATCGCTCTCATCATATTTAGTCCCATTTGTGCTTTAGAATATAGATAATCTGTGTATTCGTTCCATGACAGTTTTGAATCAAATATTACTCCTAACAGTTTGACTGAGCTAGCTATTGGGATTTCTTGGTTTTGTACAAAGATTTTCAATTGAGGTATATATCTTTTTTTGGTGAATATTATAGCTTTACATTTTTCGATTGAAAGTTCTAATCCATGCGAAGTTAACCACAAATATATGAGTTCGAGTGCTGATTTTAATTTCCTTTCTATCAATAACAGGTCTTTTCCCGTGATGTATATAAAAATGTCATCTGCAAAGCAAAGTATTTTAATGTTAGAGGGTATTTTTGAAAAAATATCACTCAAATACAAATTGAATAACAATGGGCTAAGGGCAGAACCCTGGGGAAGTCCTTTAAACACTGTTCGATTAATTGGATAGTTTTGGGGTGTGTCGAGTGTGATTTCTCTGTTGATTAAAAGGTTCGTAATGAACGAAGATAATTTAGTCGATATTCCAATTTCGTATAGTCTTTCTTTGAGTTTAGGCAATAGAACATGATCATATGCACCTCGTATATCTAGGCTAATGCCAACAAGAAATTCTTTTTTTGTATAGGCTAGTTGTATTTCTGTTGCAAGTAATGTAATACTTTCTATGGTGGAATGTTTTTTTCTAAATCCAAACTGGAACTCGGAAAGTGTTTTTTTATTTTCCACATACCAATCCAGTCTATTTTTTATCATTCGTTCAACAGTTTTTAGGGGTGTGGTGGATAGTGCAATAGGGCGATATGATGAACCTAATGTTGGGTCCTTGTTTGGTTTCGGAATTGGAACAATTATTTGTTTTTTCCATATATTTGGGATAATACCTGATTGAAAAAAAGAGTTCGTTAAATTGAGAAAGTATTCTTTAGAAGTTTCACCTCCATTTTTTATAAAACTAAATGGGATATTGTCTATTCCGGGTGCAGTGTCTGAGACGTTTTCAAGAACTATATTCAGTTCTTCCATTATGAAGGGTTTGTCTAACAATGACTGTTCCAGAAGGTTATAACAAGGCACAGATTCCTCAAAGGTTGGTACAAAGGAAGGAGCTAGTTTGTCTATAAATTCATTTATACATGTTTGCGAGTTAGGGAACGCCGAATGGGGTTTGCAGTTGGATCGAAAACTTTTTATTGTTTTCCAAATTTCGGATGCGGGTGTATCAGGTGAAAGCGTACTACAGAATCTCTTCCAATCATTACGTTTTTTGTTTTTAAGGGTTCTCTTTGTGGATGCCTGAATTGCTTTGTAATTTAAGAAGTTTTCTAGTGACATATTTATATTATACTTTTTAAGGGCCGCTTTTCTGAGACGAACTAATTTATTGCATTCATCGTCCCACCAAGAGGCAGGTTGAGGTTTATTTGTATTTTTCTTTTTAACATTAATAGTATTATTGGCTGCTTCAGTAATGCTTCTAGACCATTGATCATAACAATCCAAAGAATTTTCGATGGTTGGGTGAGGGAGTTGCCTAATTCTGTTTTCGACATTTTGAGTAAATCTGTCCCAATTGGCAGTTTGAGTATTATATCTAATTTTCTTTGATTTATATGGAGCAATTTGGCATGGAGAATTGTTGTCAAATTTAATAATTATTGGTAGATGATCACTGGGACCTGCATCATCTAGAACCGACCAAAATAATGTGGATATAAGTGAGGGTGAGCAAATACTTAAGTCGACGGCGCTTTTGTTTTGGTGAGGAGGTGTGATTCGAGTAGGTTTACCGTCGTTAATAAAACATAGATTGTTTTCTTCCAAAAAGTCGAGGATATTAGAACCCGATCGATTTGTACATCCACTGCCCCAACAAGGTGATTGTCCGTTGAAATCACCTAGAATTAGTATAGGTGCGGAAATTTGTTTAATGAGATCTGACCATATGGGTTCTAAGAAAATAATATCAGGAGGAATGTAGACTGATAACACCGAGACATTGTTAATATTTGCAGCTGCTATTTGAATATTATTTGGAACATTATTTATATTAAGTTCAGAAAAGTCAACATTATTTTTGATACACAATGCGGAACCGGCTCGTCCGTCTGCCCTGTCTGATCGAATTATTTTAAAACCTGGTATATGAAATGGTACATTTGGTTTGAGCCATGTTTCGGCTATGGCTGCAACAGAGATATATTCTTTATTTACAATGTTCATAAATTCTATTTTATTGGCTACTATACTGCGAATATTCCACTGAAGAAAATTTATATTTTTTGTATTATCCATGTTGAAATAAATGTTAATAAATTATAAATAAATTATAATAAATCTCAATTATATATATCTGTATTCAGACTGTATTTTTATTCATTAATAAGTGATGTTTTAGGATAGTTTATTAAAAGGTCTTTTAATGGTTCAAGTAAATTTGCAGCGTAGGACGGTGAAATGGGGTGTTTTGATATTGTTTCAATTATGAGTGAAACTAATGTTTCGATAAAAGAAGAATTCTCATTTTGTAATTTTAACGAAACATTTGATAAGGAGCTATTCGGGTTCTCATATTGTTGGGCGAAATTTAAAGCACACCCATTTGAAGGATTTACTTTCGAATTTCCATTTGGATTGAAAACTAAGGAATTGTGCAAGTCCCTGTCATACCCTGGTTTTTGTTGTATGCGAGGTTTATTTGGTCTAAAAACAGTTTTATTATATGAATGTGTTTCCGGATTGATGCCAGATGTATTTTTAATAGTTTCAGCATACGATTTTTTGGTTGGAGGATGCATTTTCGAAGCTTGGAAATATGATAAGTTCTCAGAAGCCATCGAAAACTTGATATTTTTTTGGCGGTTTAGTTCTGGGCATGAAAAACTAGATGCTTTGTGATTTCCTGAGCAGTTTACGCAGGATGGAAGATCCGGATCTTTCGAACATTTATCTGTGGAGTGTAAGTCGCCGCATATACTACAGCGGGTAGCTGATCTACATGCTGCTTTTGTGTGACCAAAGCGATAACAGTTAAAGCATTGAACTGTAGGATAGGTATATAGTTCTACATGCAAAGCGTTGTAGAACATAAAAATATGGGATGGTAAAGATTGTCCTGAAAATGTTATCACAACGGATCGTGATGGCCGCCATTCTGGTTTATCGCCAGACTTGTCCTTGTAGTTAAGTCTTCTGGCTTTTATTGGTTTGATCGACTTGTCCGATGTGGATATTATTTCAATGATATCCTTCTCTGAATACTCTGTTGGGATACCCTTAACTAATCCTAGTCTGGTTAGGTTATATGTTGGGATAAACGCAGTATATTTACTGTTTGATAAGATTGAGATATTTTTTATAAAGTTGTTTGCGTCCCTAGATGTTTTAAAATCGACTGTTGCCCTAAATCGTCCTTCAGATTTTAACGATCCGTTAATTACATTGAGTGTTTTTCTGGAATACAAAATTTTTCCTATTTCCAAAGGGTATGTTTGTTTTTTGTCTGTTCTTTGGATATGTACTGTGTACGGCCCGCGCGCGTCTTGATCGTAAAACTTCATTATCGGAATGAATGAAGTGTTTTTTGTTTTGTCATTAATGATATTCTTATTTGAATCTGAACTTTGTGCTGGTTGGTCCGTTACTCTTACTTCTTTATGAGCCTGATCCATCGGAGATGGAGGCCTTTCGGATACTCTTGGTCTTTTTGAACGAATAACTATCGAATCGGAGTCAGAATCCGACGCGTATTTTTTTCCGTCGTTCGCCTTATCGGGAGGCTCAGCTTCGTCCATATTTAAACTATTTTAAAAGTATTTTTTAACTTATATGAATATAAACCTGTATGATTTTATATTATAAATAAACAATATTGTATATTAACATTATACATTATAACAAAAAGAAATGTAAAAATAAATAGACAGAAATGTAAAAATAAATAGACGAAAATGTTCCGTAAAAAACAAAAATATAACAAACAAAAACACCGGGTCTATGACCAAATACAGAGAATAAATTTCTCTACAGAAAAAGTAATAATATTATTATGTAGGTAGGTAAATAATAGATAATAATGATTGTTTATCTTGTAGGCTGGGTATGTTTGTTCACAGCCGAGTTCCTCCTTCCCCGTACGTCGCCCTGCACTACAATACACAATAATCGTCGAATTGTCAAAAATTTACACCACGTCTTATCGCCACGACTACCGTAACTGCACTCAAAATAGATAGTTGATAGGTTTGAAAACTTTTTAGAAGAAATGGAATTGATTTTGAGTTCCTATATCTAGTATTTTCATTTACTTTTAATAATCGTTGAAGCTTTTCTATGATCGAATGATTAGAATAATAAAGAGTTTTGGAAATGAATTTGTCCGATAAAAATTGTCGTCTTATTATTAGTGGAGATTCCACGCATTCCACTTGAAGAGCATTGATAGGGGAACTCTTCATCGCTCCCAAAATAATTCTCAATGACCTGGATTAATCACGTCAAGTTTTTTAGCCAGGTGTTTAGGCAATGGGTCAAAGAGGATTGATCCATAATCAAGGTGACTACGTACAAGTGCATTAAACATTATCCTAAGAGTAGATGGGTGGGCACCCCACCATACTCTAGCTACTGCTCTCATAACATTGAGACCTAATTCACATTTGGTCACAATTTTTTGAATGTGAGGTAACCAGGAAAGTTTGTGATCAAATATAATGCCGAGAAACTTATGTTGGGTGACAATTTCAAGAGGTTCATTTTCAAATTTAATTGATAAGGGGGGGATGGATCGCTTCCGAGAAAATATTAAAGCCTTGCTTTTGGTAGATGATAGATGGTTAAAAAATGTGTTAATAGTGTTACAGATATATAATTTTAGATATTAAATCATTCGTGATTCATCTCCACATCTAACGACACAATAATTAAAAATTGAGAAAGGTTTGAGTAACGTAAACAAGAAGAAAGTACTCAAGGTGAATAAAAAATACATATAGGATCTCTCCACATTATAAAATTGAATCAGAATAATGTAATAAATCTTTTCACACGTGTGTGATTTGTCACAAGATAAAAAAAAAGTCATCTAAAGCTATTTATCTAAGATATCAACGCTTGACTTTTCAAACGTCTCCGTATGTATAACATTATATTATTAATACAAAACATTCAAAGAACTCTTTTATACGATTTTTTATCTCTTCAGACAATCCGCTTTCGTAAATAAACTATTAAAAGTTCACACGGTTTAAAATTATTTGATGTAATTAATTATGTTGATGTTTCTATTAGAAAATGGGTGATTCGTTCGTGATATACTTATAGCTGCTTAAATAACCATTAATAAACCACTACTAACGTCGTTTAAAGCTTCGGTGAGTAAATACGACCCAAGTTTTATTATTTCCTTGGAAATCAAATAATTGCGAATAATTATAGAAACAAATTAAAGTCATCGATAGATGTAAAATAAATAGATATTTATTATTCTCCAATATTATGTAATTGAAGAGTTATGATTTTCACAATTTTTAAGCGTAAACCAATAATATCATTACGTAGCGGGGGATTTTGTGTGTAGTGTGTATGACTTATGACGTAGTATGAATTAAAATGTTATTTGTATGCAGCTCAATCTACTTCATATTGATATCTGTGTAATTTGTTCTCAATGATTCCATCTGTCAAATGTACCTACCTACCATATCTTGCTATGGGTAAATTTACTATTCAATTTTAATATGTACTTACCTAAGTATGTGTGTTTATATATTTTTTGTATGTGTATTTTTACTCCTCACTAACCCAAGGGGATATAGTGGGGAGTTATGATTTCGCAATTTTTAAGGGTATTTTTTTATTGCAGATTATCAACTAGTATCATGCTGATATTGTATTCTGAAAGTTTCATCACAATGTATCTGTGTGTGTGTGTGTGCTATGTGCTGATTACATGAAAATTCTTCGAAACACAATTGTTCGAATGCGCAATTGTACGAATAACAATTTTTCGAAAATCAGTTATCAGAATGACAATTGTCCGAAAGCAAATTATTCGAACTAACATTTGTTGGAAAACCAATTAACCGAATTTAATATATTTTTGTGTCATTATGTTGCCTCCTTTGACATATTTGTTGCCAGTAAAATATATTCGATGAAGACTATTATTACTTGTTGTATTATTGTTGGGTACGTATGTTTGCACATTTTTAATAACTGATGTTTGACAGCGCGGGATAGCCTAGTTTGTACACCAGTTTATGTTTATCTAGTATTCACACCAATTAGTTATTTTATTTTAATATTATAGTTACTTTTTTTAAATATGTAATGCAACTGGCTCACGCCAGTCGCAATTATAACTACAAACAAACCTAACCAACCTATGTTTACCAAAGTTTTGTAGGTTTAGGTTTAAAAAATAGGTGTACATCCTAGGACATCTGACAGCGCGGCGCGTCGCCATGTTGTTTATTCCATAGATTTTTACTAAACATAATATACTATGTAGATGAAGTACTCCGTGCAAAAAGTGAGTCATTTGTTTTCGATTCATACAAAATTTGCTAACTACGACATCTAGTATATTATAATAAAAATCTATGGTTTATTCCTCTCACAATACTACCAACATGACGTCATAAAAATTCGAACAATTGTAAATTCTGATAATTGTGTGTTCGGAAAATTGTTTTTCGAAAAAATGTGATTCGAATAATTGCCATTCGTAAAATTGATTTTCGTAAAATTGAGCATTCGAATAATTGTTTTTCGAATAATTTTCCTGTCACCCTATGTGCTATGTACGGCGCGTGTTCATTTTACTTTACCGATTATAGACTAAAGTACTCATTCGATTCTATATAATGTACATATATCTAATACTCGCTTAGACCCCATTAGACTTTGAAGGATATCTGAATACTGCTTCTCAATTTTTTTAAATGTCAAATATTTCAAAGTGACCCCAAGCTCAGGAAATTTAAAATTTGAAATTTTTATTTTCAAATTGATAAAAAGGCACATCACTTTTAAAAAATGGCATTGAAGAGTTATGAAGTTTTCGTAATAAAATATTTGAATAAAAAACAATTTATCAAACTCATTTAATGAAAATGCTGAATATTTTCCATACAAAATTTGAATAATTTATAGAATGACTTGTTAGTGAGGAGTTTAGCGTTGGCCACAACCCACTCGTTTTTCTATATAGTTGTTATTTTTGTTTGTAAAAGGCTACTTTAGGCCGTATATAAATAAAATATATACCTACATTTTAGGATTTTCTGTAGAGTTCAAACTCGATTGGCTTAATATTGCAAGATATATAAACTCGGAGCTATGTACCTACCTAAATAGTTTTCATAGACGATGCCCCTAAGTCAAATCGAAAACGCTTAGCGATATCACCAAACGCTATTTTTTTTTGTATGGGATTTGACGTTTGTTGTTTGTTATGGTAGAAAAAAATTCTACATCAAACGTCAAATCCCATACAAAAAAAGTAGCGTTTGGCGATATCGTTAAGCGTTTTCAACTTGACTCGGGCCCAATATAATAAACACAGTATCAAAAAGGCGTGCTTATGTCATTAGGATTGCAACATCGCTCATAAAAACATGATGTTTTTCACGTCGAAAAATTGAGGTTTTATTACGACTCATTGATAATTAAAAAAAAGATTAATATAATTTTGATCTGGCCACTTATATTTATTTCAGAAATAAAGTATGTACTTATTGATTTATTAAGAGAAAAGTTTAAGCATACTAATTTGCGCCAAAAGTGGTTCCTTTTTTGACTAATTTTTAATCCTACCTATATCTAAGTATAACCACTGGGTACGGAAATGATTACAATTGGCAAATATTTCGTGAAAATAAATACAATTTTATTGCATTTGTCATCCTGAATTTCTATTGCATCTTCTTTGACAGGTTGATACAGATGTTGACACAAACATATGGAATTTTGATGGTACTGGTCCAACTTGATGTTTTTCTTTGGATTTCAACCTGCAGGTTTACTCATGAAGTTGATTAAAATAAGATACGATCAGCTTCAGACTTTTGAAAACTTTGAGGTTAAAATTATATAAAAAAAAATAATGACAAATTCACACTAAACATTGAGCTTAACGAATTTTAATGATTAAATGATGAGGAATATTAAGATTAGATTGTGATCAAGTACTGATTTATACATTTTAAAGATTAAGGCAAGATTACAACGTATCAATAATGTGTCATGAGTTGTTTATGAACGATATATTGATATCATAAGGATTTCCCACACATCATAATGATGGGAATGGTAGAGGTAGAAGAAGAAGGTGTCCTTGCCGGGAGTATCTAGAAAGGGTGTGCCACGACCATTACATCGGTTAGCTGCCAAACAACCTCCAAGATTGATACCGAAGAAGAAGATAACTATAGATTTAAACGACTGAAAGAAACAGACTGATCTTAGTAATAAAATAAACCAAAGGTCACAGTTTTCAGTCTGGATCTGTGAGACTGTAAATTATTTTTTTTTATTTATTTAATCTTCTTGTACATATAATTAGTACACTGGCGGGCTTATTGCCTAATGGCAATTTCTTCCAACCAACCAGAGTAAATTTTAAATATATACAAAACAATGTGTACTATGGCAATAAGTTAATCAGATTACAAAATAAATAAACATAGCAGAAGAAAAGTACAAAAAAAACACAAAAACAAAGAAGATAGCATATAAGAACAAATCGTAGCAATGATAGGAAGACTAAGGGATAAATAATACAAGTTTCCAGAATGTGGCAACTTGTTATTGGATGCGTGTTAAATTAATATTTGACACGTTCACCTATTTCACCCGTCGATTCCCCGAGAAGTAATGCAATGTAATGACGAAAGAAAGGAGTATAACCTAATCGAAGGAAACTCGTTCAAGAATTATGAAACAAGTTTTTTCCTGAAATATTTGTAGGTACAGATTGAAACTGAATCGACATGACGTATCATTTATCATTACTTATGAATTCACACATGACTTTATTATGAATTCTCAACCATTTCATTTTGTTTACGGAAATGTATTTAATAACTACACTACGTAGGGTAAACTTCGACGTTGGTATGCAACAATAATAAAAATGGTTCGATACAAACATTAAATGGTGCGATACGTTGGCCATATTGTCCACAGTATAAGTATATTATATTATAGGTATGTAATATACTTACTTCAATGAGAGTTTATAATAATAATATGATATCCCATAAACCGCCGACACTCTGTTGTGAGCATAGCAGGATGTTCACTCCATAAAACTTTATGGCTACCATTTTTAAGATGGTCGTTATGATATTGCAGTGGGATACTATATGCTATGGCTTCGCTTTCTATCATTACAGAGACTTTACTCCGTGGTACAATTAATGTTTTATTAACTTTATGTGTCGCCACGTCGAACTACATGTATAATTTAACACCTAGCGTTTACTCCTGCCATAATGTTTAATACTAGTTGCATGTACATAACACAAGAGATCCAACTGTCGATGGCTATAGTATGTACATAGGTATAATTGAATAATACGTACCTAACAATAAACACTTAATTACAAATTTATAAACATTTCAAGATATTTTGTTTTCTATACAACACATGTAGGTATTTATTTATTTATTAACATTTTTTTGAGAGACAAACAGCTATACATTTCAGTTTTACATTTAAGATAATAATTAAACAGCCAATTGGATATGAAGTATCAAACTATTAAGTCTTCTTAGATAATATAGTGCAGGGGTGGCGAACCTTTTTGGGTCCGCGTGCCAAAAATCCTCAAATATTATTTCTCGATTTTCTGGCGTGCCTAAGCAGTAAAAAATAAACAAAATAGAAAAAAAAGAGTTTTTTTCTGAATTTTATTAACAAGCTTAAAAATTACAATAGATTTTCTTAAAAATAAAATCGTAATCACTAAAAGTACACATTAGTTATTTATCAATGAGAAGAAAACGTGAGATTCGATGACAATTTCTTAATATCCGGTTCATATTTTGTCACTTTATGATACACATTAAGCAAAAATTCGAACAAACACAAAACACAGCTCATTTAATCACATCATTTTTTGGTGAAAAACATTATTCCAAAGAGATTATTGTTCTTTTTCACTTGTGAATATTGTACATATGTGATGTGGTGTATATTGTACATATACTTCACTGATACACTGACACCTGCGACGGCGGTAAACAACAAATTACAATTAACATAACCTCAAATGAAAACAAACGTCAAAGGCAGTGTTGCCAATATAAATATTGTTAGAAGTTGCCACGATAAAATAATAAACGATTGTCGTTTATCTTGGGAAACATGTGATAATTAATAAAACAGAATAAATTAATAATTCACGGATTATCTAATAAAAACTTAATTTTTTAAACTTGAAAATTAAAAAAAAATTTAACTTAGAAATCCTTCGCGTGCCATCCAAATTATCAAACGTGCCACCTCGGGCACGCGTGCCCTAGGTTCGCCACCCCTGATATAGTGTATAGGCGACTGCCATACAAATCGTATGAAGCGATGTCGTCACTAAATTCAATTTTTATTAAAATTGTTGAAAATTTTTACTAAAACAATGTTAATATTTTTTATAGAAAATTAAATTATCTAGTTGGGGTGTTTCGGCTTTTTTCGACATTTTTAAAACATTTGGAAATATAGGCAGTTAAACTCATAAATTTATAATAAAAAAAAAAAATTCTTAAAAAAAATGTTTGAGAAACCCTGGAATTTTTTTGAAAAACAAATTTGAGATTTTGTATTTTTCTATATTTATACCAATTTTCAGCGTTCTAGCTTATTGTAATGGTTTCTGAGATATATGGAAAAATAAAGTAAAAATTCAAAAGTTGATAACCCCTGACTGAAACAAAATTCAAAATTCTGAGTATAAAGTTTTGTAGGCTTATAAGTGTTTATATATTTTGAAATTTTGGGCTCTGTAAATTGAGCGGATCAAAAGTTATAAGGGGACACACACACAGACACACGAAATGTTCTACTCCGAATTCTGAGTAAATCCATATATATAGAACATATATGCTGCGAAGCCATCTTTCCAACTTTGAAATAAAAAAAAATACCAACTTAGAGGCTTCGCAGCATCATAATCATCATTGGCTCTACAGCCCTGTGTGGGCCCTGGCCTTCTCCAGAATCCTTCTCCAGCCGTCCCTGTCCTCCACCGATCTCCTCCAGTTTGCTATTCCGATCGCCCTTATGTCGTCTTCTGTATCGTCCAGGCATCTTAGCTTGGGCCTGCCTCTCCTTCTTCTGCCCTCTGGATTGGTATTAAGAACCTTTTTGGGGATACGGTCATCATTCATCCGGCTGACATGTGCCAACCACTGCAGTCTATTTACTTTTATAACATTGTTGGGTTCGTCATATAATGCATGTATGTAGTTCATTATTATATCGCATCCTCCAAAGTCCATTATCATTTTCTGGGCCAAAAATCTTTCTCAGGATTTTCCTTTCAAATAGCAATGAGGAAATAGTAAGAAGAAAAGTAAAATTTTCTTCTGAGTATAAGATGCTATCAGTGTTTAGCGAAATATTTTCTATAAAGTCCAAACTCGTTGTCGAATAAAACTTGTAATAAAACGTGCATTTTATGAGTGAGTCAGATAATGTTTTGTTACTAAAGATAACAGTCGAAGATGTTTACGGAAAACAAAGTTGTCGTTGAACCGCGCCCATACAGACTCCGCCATGTTTACTTGCAGTCCAACACAACACAACACAACATGACTTTCACGAGAAACTGCAAAATGCAAATGGCACAATTAAAGTCGACCCACACGTACATTTTTTCCGTTAGTTTTAATGTGTTGTGATGTGATTGCTGCTTGCACCTGCGCGATTGCTACAAAACTCACATCAACTAAATGTATTTAATGTTTAGTTTTTAGCGACTGAGATGGGAGTTTCGATAGTTTGTTCTTCTTCCTCTTTGGGTAGATCTATGATCTGTTCTTAAAGATTAAAATGACTGAATAACATCACAACTGTATTATAAAATGGATATAGGTAGTTTAATGTGACAGGTTTTGTTTTTAATGACTTTAATTTTCATTAAAATGTTTATTCGTCTTCGGTGAACCCAATATCAAGTACAAGAAAACATGAATAAACTTATTACATTTGACTGATATGTAAATTATATTAACTTCTTTTTGTGAATGAATAATATATTTCCAACAGTATAAATATTACAAAGGAACAAAATAGACAGTTAGGTCATAGACAAATAGACAAAATAGACAGTTAGGTCATAGACAAATAGACAAAATAGACAGTTAGGTCATAGACAAATAGACAAAATAGACAGTTAGGTCATAGACAAATAGACAAAATAGACGTACACATCTAGGTTTTAGAATTTTTCTGTACCTATCTTTATTTGTATTATATATACCTATTAATTGTATCTGGATGTATAAATGCTATAATAAATTGTTGTTGACAATAAATACTTTGAATATCAGTATACTGTTTTTCTTTCCTATCTTAAAAAGCATTAATTACTTAACATTTTTATTATTCACACGGTATTTCATAAATCAGGCAATGTTTATGTAAATTGTAAACATAATACCTTTTTTTATATTAATTTTGTCAATGTTGACGGTGTTGAATATGTAAAATTCCATAATAATGGGTATTTTAAATCAAACAAATGATTTGGTCTACATATATATTTTTTCCTGAATTCAGGACGACCGTTTCAGCTTATTAAGCCCTTATCAACTGGTAAACATAGAAACTCTGCTTTTTGTTATATACTAAAATTCGGTACAGTTTTGCAATTATGAATTGTTCAAAACAGTTGTATTATATTTTATGTTGGGAATTACGTCGATGCAGGTTTTTATTGTAGGTTTTTTGATTACTTAAAAACCTGCATCGACGTAATTCCCAACATAATCTATAATACAACCGTTTTGAACAATTCCTAATTGCAAAACTGTACCGAATTTTAGTATATAACAAAAAGCAGAGTTTCTATGTTTACCAGTTGATAAGGGCCTAATAAGCTGAAACGGTCGTCCTGGATTCAGGAAAAAATATATATGTAGACCAAATCATTTGTTTGATTTAAAATACCCATTATTATAATACCTTCTATTTGACATAAATAACTATACAAATCATTCAAAAACTAGTTTTATATTACCGTATCTAAAATGATAAATTCTTACCTAAATAATATATCTAAATTTATTTATTATATTCATAAATATTGATTTGTAATCATCGTTGCCGCATAACGATATATTATTACCATTGATGGCCTCTCAACTAGGTAAATAATTGACCGACAATCAATCAATTGGACAAATGGCCGGCCGATGTTTGGAAAAAAATGGTCAAATTACACTCTATAACCAGGTAATTATGCAGTCAAAACTACCAAACCTACACATCCTCCATCACGCCATGTCACCTCACGAGGAAGGCAGAGAGAACCGAACGCCATTATTTCTATCCTAGCACTCATCCATCGCCTCATCAACATTCATACATCATCTCATACACGTTCGTCTGTTGTTCAAGTTTGTCGATCGACAATTCTTGATAGAACTCCATTGTTTGTAGACATATTAAAAATTAATATAAAAAAAATACTTGGTATTTGTTCTATTGAAATTTATTTTATTATTGACGCGTTACCACTAGTCTCAGTCATAGAGATTATTATTCTGATGTTGTTCAAGTTTTCTATTTATTAATTTATTTTATTTAAAAAAGGTTTAAAATTTAAAAAAAAATATCGATTTAAAAGAAAATAAACAGAGATTATAATCTATAGATAAAGGTAGGTACACACATAGATCAACAATAGATAAGACACAGTAAATACATTTATTTTTGGTGCTCAAGAATCCATTGACACTCTCTTACGTTTAGCTGTCAGTTGATGTTTTTGCTCTCAAATATGAAAAGGATAATCCCTGTTTCCTGTGTTAGGTGCAGTCTCTGGTCTAAATATTAGTCATACAACATTATATATAATATTATATTAATATAACTGATTTCAGCATACAGGATATAAGAACTCTTCTCTCTTTCTGAATATCTTTCACATAGTGTCATCTTATTCTTACTGCTAAAACTAATATTTATAGTTCAATATATTTATTTATTTATTTTTATTCTTTACACTTGTTTTATTTTTTATTTTTTATGTGCGACCGACACCCGCTTCACTGGGAACATACCCGTGTCGGAGCGAGTATCAAAATAATATTTATTAATTAGATTGTCACATCATAATGGTACCTTACTAAACACAAACTCATAAAATTCCTAATAAATTTCAAGTTGCAGGTTATCATCAGCAATAATACAAAAACACAACAATAATTGTCACTATGTCACTGGCATGTCCATAGATAAAGGCGACAAGTGGCGGGAACATGATAAAACAACAAAAAAACAAGTATACAGGTTGGCATCACTTATGATAGGGTAACGTTCGCTTTACCTACAGCTAGCGGGACCCTCCTGAAAGATCCAATTTTTTTTATATTAAACTTGAACACTTTATACTTTTTGATGTTCCTTATTTCAGTTGGCAGCATGTTGAATAGTCTAGGTGCCAAATACAGGTGACTTTTTTGTCCATAAGTTGATGACTTTCTGGGAATAAATTTAAAGTTTTCTGCAGTCGACCTTGTATTTCTTGGGTTATGGATAAGCCAGTCCTCGGGAAAAATGTTACGTCAGTAAATATCTTGCAAATAGTTGATAAATTGTCATTACACCAAGGTTTTTATATAGTTTCTGTAGGGGTTCTTAGAGGTACTTTTAGTATGACTTTTACTATGTATTTTTGTGCCATCACTAATTGGTGTATGTGTGTTTCGTTTGCGCAGCCCCATCATATTGTAGTCCATATTGCAGGGTCGATTGGCATATAGCATAATAAACTTTTTTAATAGCAGTTAAACTGAGGATGTTTCTTATGTTTAGAAATACGTAAATTATTTTTTTCGTTCTCTTGAATACCATGTTGAATATATAAGTTCAATAGCCGAGGAATGGTGGTAAACAGTTTGACCTTTGTGCCGTCGTCCTAGACTCGATTCCCAGCATATTTCTTGCTCGGCGAGACCCCCGCCAATCAAAATTGGACGAAGGGCTGACACCTACTGGCGAAAAAACGCCGCATTTGATGAGTGACCGTCGAGCAAGACATTAAGGCGTCCACCTGGTTCTTCCATGGGTTAGAATTGCAGGGGGCATCAACCTTTCCCCGAGAATCCTAGGATATGTCATCGGCCACCCCTAACTTTACTGGCTATGCCCCTATGACCGCAACATAGCCCCAGATTATTATTACCTACCACAGTCCATCGAAGCAAGATATACAAAATAAATGTTTTTAATAAAATTATCCTTAGCTGGGAATCGAACCCAAGAAGCCGGTACAGAAACCAAACGAACACTTAGTTACGGCGGCCGATTTATATATGAAAAATGTCATTGATACATATTGCAATGTATGAATGGATAATTTTAATGGGATAAATCCATATTTGATTCTGAACTAAACTACATTCATGAAACAAGCGGTGATCAATTATACGATGTCTGCCATCAACTATGTAGGTAGTTATTTTAAAATTATCATGTTTAGCCGTGATATTAAACATATGTCACAATAATTTAAACAAACCTGTCTAGGGATGCATCATAGATTACATTATACAAGCGTCCTAGATGTGAGATATCGCAAAAACGGCGCTATACAAAATTGATTTTTATTAAATTAGGTACTATATCGGACGAAATGGGGAAATCAGACACCAACATTCCATACCAAGCTTCATGACATTAAAGACTATATTGCCAGTCTCAAATGGCAGTGGAAAGGTCACGTGGCAAGTTAGGAAGTTGACAGATGGGCACCACGAATTCAGAAATGGAGACAAAAGAGGTCGACCTCAACAAAGATGGCTGATAAAATAATAACAGTGCGGGAAAAAAGTGACCCAGGACAGAAAAGGGTGTAAAAAGTTGAACGAGTTACATCCAACAGTGGAGAGATGGCTGAAAAGAAGAAGAAGACAGGACATACGATCCGTCATTAAATATGAACAAGTAGATACAAATACATTAAACTCATGCATAAGGACTGTTGCTTCCATCGTTTACAAAAAACAATTTCTCAATAGATGGCGTCACAAAAAGGTTTATTCGTTACTTTATAGATGGCGATAGTGTTTAACAGCTTATTTTCACACGATCAGTTTCTCTTTATTAAAATATACCTATAGAACTTTCAAAATTGCATAGATAAGGCAAATCAATAAGAAGGCATAATTGGTTAACGTAAAGTGATCACGTAAAACAGTCAATGACAGTTCGTAAACCCCGTAGGTGCCTTGAGTTTCAGGTTCTCCTGTAATATTCCAACTTCGTCTCTATTGAGATGTTAGAAATTTGTCAAAAAATATAATTGACTCCCGACAGGGAAAAATCCAATGTTTGCGTATATGCAACTTCAAAATACTTTTAAATTCGTATACCTGCTCTGGTGAGCGCTAAACGAATCCCCAAAGTTTCATCGCTATCGGATGGAAGATATAGGATTACATAGGCCACATATATACTTACTTACTTCCAATGGCCATACAACTCCGGTAGAGCTTTAGTCTCCTGAACAATAGCTTTCCAAGCCTTCCTGTCAGCTGCAGTGGACTCCCAGTCATCACAAGCATTCAGCACATTCAGATCTCGGGTAACATTGTCCATCAATCTCTGCCTTGGTCTATCCAGGGGTCTCTTGCCCACAGGGTTATTTTGCAGGATACGTTTTACTCTTTCTTCCCCTGATCTGACAACATGTCCAATCCAAGCTAATCTTCTGGAACTGATTTCGCTGGTGATTAAAGGTTGTCTTGTCAATGTACGAATTTCCTCATTGCTTCGTGGTCTCCAGGTACCTGCCGCAATTCCTGGTCTTGGGCCTAATATTTTACGTAAGTGCGGCCCTCCATTCATATTGGGGGTGGTGTGTGGGGCTAACGACCCCACCACGTTAAAAAACAAACGTTACGAGACCGAACAATAGGCCACATACATACATACATAAATGCCAACATCCGTTTTTATATATTAAGATGTTGTAAACTGTTTAATCTTATTATAGAAAAGTAATAAAAATTCTTTAAATATATTCTCCCGATAGAATCTGATTTAGTATTATGTATATTAATTATTTACGGAACATTTATAATGAAAGCAAGCTTATGTACGCATTCCTTAATAACATAAATTAAGTTTTACCTTGATGGAAGTACCTACATATTATAAATTTAATTAACGACGTAATCGAGGACATTTAAAAAATAGATTTTTATAAAAACTTAAAATAACGCACCTTGCGACCTCACATTATTTTTAGATGCAATATCAAATAGTACATGATTTCTTCTTCCTCTCTCACTCTGCTCCGTATCCCTTTCTTTTCTTATCATTGCTATGAACTGTTCAATCTATTCAATCTTTTATTGTATTTATTGCTATTATTTGTAATCTTTGATTATTTTTATTGTTGTCATGTGATTATGTTTTTGCCATAGTAAAAAAAACTGTATTTAATTTTTAAGTTTGACTCTGGTTGGTTGGAATAAGTAGCCGATTGGTTATAATCCCACCGGTGTACAAATTATACGTACTTACAAGAAGTTAAAAATATAACAAGAAATGTATTTTGTATGGATGATTATAATACAAAATACATTATTGTTTTGACATATTCTTGCACCCAGCGCAAATGGCTCGGGTTCGATTCCCAGTGGAGTTACAGTATATTAATTGTGTTTTCAGTCGTGGATCTCAGGATCTGTGAGACGATTGATATCGAAGTCTCCTAAATATGACAACTTGTTATTGGGTACGTGTCAAATTAATATTTGACATAGTACAACAATCGTAAAACAACTTGAGTCAGACTTCGGGGGGCGCATAGCGCAAATTTGTGTCTTTTTAATTGGTATGTGTGCATATCGCCCCCCTCCCCCCCCCCCTCTCCCAACTATACCTGTTAGTTGCCCGAGAAATAATAAATAAACCCAGAAGAGCAATAATTGCATAAACATTTTAAAAAAATATCTTGCAACGCATAGAACCTGCCCCCCTAGACAACGTGTCATTTAGCTTAAGAAAAGATAACTCAATGTATGGAAGTGACAGTCGGCAGTCACGTGACAACTGTCACGTCCAAACATTGAGTTATCTTTTCTTGTTTCTTTTCATGAGCTAAATGACACGTTGTCTAGGGGGACTGATAAGACTTCTGCCTACTCGTATTTACATGATGAATTAACCAAATAAGTTAATAGAATAATAGCTATTAATTTATAATAATTGATTTATACAATTTCGGTTATATATTTTTTTTATATAAAATCGCCACTTCTGTTTTTTATGACCGTAAATAAATTTTGAATTAAATCAAAATAACGCATAAACATACGTGTTAACAATAACGATAATTTATTTAGTATCCGAGATAAAGCATGCACACAATGAGTTAAAATCTTAAATGTTCCAGAATCATCTCGGCTTTGTTATGTTAAACATGCATGTACCTACATAATATAATACATAAATTATTGTTTCGTAGAGTACAACACAACACAATGTGTCGTTTGACAACAGCAAGTTGACTCGACCTACTCGATAAATGAAATGTGCTAGAAGGTATACATACATATAATATATTATGTACTTTAATTGCATAGGTACAATCGATAGGGATGAGAAAGACGCCGGAATTTTGGTCTTTTCAAAGATGCGAGGCCCAAACACCTTGGTCATTAGTGAAAAAACGACAAATTTAAACTACAAAAGATATGAAGGCCCTCTCCTATTGTAGAACAATTAGTAAATTTTGAGTATATTTACATCTGGGGGGCAAATCTGGTTCAATCGGCGAAATCAAAACCCTCGTGATTACCTATATCATGGATATAATTACTATATGGAGTTCTACAATATCTTTAGATGTCATAGAACTCCATATGATAATAATTATATCCATCATCCATGATATGGGTAATCACTGGGGTTTTGATTTCGCCGGTCGAACCAGACTTATTGCCCCCCCAGATCTCTTAAAATATACGTCTTTGAAATAAGGGACAGTTTGTTTTTACAACTTTATTCCATTGAATTTTTCAAATATGAATTTATTTAATGCTTTCCTTGTAAAATCTTTTTCAGTAAAACCCTTTTTTATTTATTTACTGTAAATAACAAAAAAAAATATAAGGCATAAAAAGTAGATTTTTAATTTTTACTATAATATGAAAACCTATCAACTAAGTTTTTAATTATTTTTTAATGATATGGATGGTGATAAGCGAATAGCGCGTAATCCAGTGGTCGCGAGTTCGAATCCTGCCACGACCGATTTCGTTCACCTATAGCACAAGCATTTGTGCTTAGTTTAGGTAATGTATCAGAATGTATATATATACTTATTACAAGGATATATTCATTATGTAACAAATAACAATAATAATATTCGTCTCAATCAGTTAAAAGTCTGTGAAAAAATAATGGTCTAACAATTATTTTAAACAATAAATACTATAATCACGTTATATCCCACGATGTGGGGCAACCAGCGACAGATGTGCGGGTGTGCATTACGGCACATACCCACACACCAATTTCGTCTCACCTAAAAATGTACTACACATTCAGAATGGGTGCTGAAGCTCATAGCTAAACTATGTGAAGTGTGTTTTCGATTACCCTGCTCTTACGCGACACCCGAAAACAACGATAATAGAAAATAGTGGAAGCACTATTCTAAGTCGCTGCCACTCGGTAAAAATTATCTTATGTCGTTCGACAATAATCTTAATGGAGACCAAAATACCTCCACATTTGGTCTGAACTTCGCTCATCTCTAGGTATATTAACAACAAAACGCACACATTACATGGGATGGCTGAAACTGTGTCAAATCATTTGAAATACCGCCATATTATTTGATATCTTGCATTTTATTATAGTCTATAGTATTCGCCAGGTGAACTTTACGCAGGTGTATTCATCCTTCAAATATTGCCAAAACCATGCAAGAAGAAAAACAAGTCAATTCTATAAAGTATTCAAATTTTGCATGGAAAATATTCAGCGATTTCATGAAATTAGTTTGTTAAATTATTTTATTTAAATATTTTATTATGAATACTTGATAATTCTGATACATTCGTCGAAGCCTGCCCAAAAATGAGACAAAAACACTTATAAATGCTTTCGTTGTGTCTCGGCTAGATTACTGTAATGGCATATATGATGGATTGCCAAAGTATCAGCTCGATAGATTACAGATGGTGTTTTATGCAGCGGCAAGGCTCATTTATGGAGCGGAAAAACGATGTCACATAACTCCACTACTTAACGAATTGCATTGGTTGAAGTGTCCAGAGCGAGTTGACTACAAAATCTGCTTAACGGTGTTTAATGCTTTAAATAACCTAGCACCACAATACATACAAGAGCTGTGTCAGAGAAAAGATCTCTCTGGGAGGCATCTCACACTTAGGTCTTCTGGATCACAGAGTACCAACTCCCTAAAGGAGTTGGACAGAGCCAATAAAGCGGCTTACTATGATCGATGCTTTGGTGTGAGTGGTCCTATAAAGTGGAATAAATTGTCTCTAGATGTCCGCAGTGCAAATAGTAAGAGTACTTTCTCTAAAGGACTGAAAACAGTTTTGTTTCGTAGAGCAATATAATATCTATCTAAATAACAGCGCCCTTGGAATGATCTTGAATCATTAAACGGCGCTATACAAATTATTATTATTATTATTATTATTAAATCCCATTGGGTTAGTGAGGAGTAAAAATCAACCTTCACCAAAATTAACAAAAAAAATTAATATAAGAAATTTATGTAACATATCATAATTTAACATAAGAGAACACATATGATATCAGATTGGAAGGCCGAGGCGGGAGACAGGAGAGGTTGGAGGCGAAGACTCATAGAGGCCAAGGCTCGATATGGACCGTAGAGCCATCGAAGAAGAAGAAGAAGAACACATATGATATAACATAATATATAACAACTTTAAATAATGGCCCTGAGTCAAATTGAAAACGCTGTTCGTTATCGCCAAGCGCTATTTTTTTTGTATGTGATTTGACGTTTGTTGTAGAAATTTTTTCTACAATAACAAACAACAAACGTCAAATCCCATACAAAAAAAAATTAGCGCTTGGCGATAACGAACAGCGTTTTCAATTTGACTTGGGGGGTATGTATATGTCACAATACAACCAATAAAGAGTTGAAAATACATAAATATTACCTAATATAAAAGTGAGTGAGTATTATAAAACCACAGCTTATTTTTTTCTTAGAGAATGTATGAGGATGTATTATTTGTACTTGATTCAAGAACATTATACTACTTATAAAATCGTATTAGTATTCTTGTAAACACTTTACCAATTTAAATTAATTATATAGATAAACATCCATGTTTATTGGCAATAATCCACTGAAAATGTAAATAGGTAAGTATTTGTTATTAATTTTAGATCTTTCACACTATTAAATAACAAAATAATAATCTTTACCATACATACGTGATTAAAATGTTAATTTGATGCATAAAAATAAACATTTTCTATTATAAAATTGCAGTCTCCCGCAATGCTATGATGTTGGCTGCACACTGCACACCATCAACTTATGTATGTAGTATTAAAGGGTGCACATGCAATACATAACAACGCAGTAGTTTTTATTTTTTATTAAAAAAATCAGATGCTGTTGGTAAATACATAAATTATATCTCTAAAGCAAAAATTTTCAAATCGACACCTACGAGGCTTAAGAGCTATGTACACAAACGAGTTAAAAATGACCAAGGCTCAAAGTATTATAATAGTAATCAAATAATGTTGAGTTTTTTTTTCGCTTTTGTGTCGACACCCTGAACTCCATCCCCAGCAGTAGCAGCATTTATTTTAATGTTTTTATTTTACAGTTTCTTTCTTGTGTTTTTTTTATTACTATCTCTTATAACATTTTTATATTGTATGATGATAAATATAATATATTGTTAGTGGGATCTTGTATGAATTAAATTATGTTGAAATAAATGATAAAAAAACAAGTTAACAAATTCACAACTTGTGCATGGTGCTAGGATATTTTTATTTATTTATTGAATCATAAAAATATACATTTTACAAGTAAAAGATAGCTGCTTCACTACAATAAATCTGTTCTGAAGCAGCTACCTGCACATTTGTGAATTTATTACTTTTCTATCAACAAATAACACTTCTTTTGGTGGCAGTTTATTAAAAATTCGAGGTGCAGTATAATATACAAAAAAATCTTTGAAATAGTTAATTATTATTATTATTATTATACAAATCTTCCAATAAATAAGATTGTTAGAGGAACTACATCGGTGATCGTTGTGTTAGCGAATTAAGGGAGCGGACACACCTAAAACCCAATTTTTTTTAAATTTGAATTAACTTTAAATTAAATATTATGTTAAAAAGTGTGTTTTTTAAAAAAAAAGCTGTGTTTTCAACATTTCTCTAGTGAATACTCGCCACGCAATTTTAAAATTCATCTTATATTCTCTTAAAAGATTTATTAAAAATATCCTTTGTTACGGCATTTTTTACAATTACTCCATAACTATGTGCCGTAGAGAAATAAAAATTTTATATGCTTAAAGAGTGCATAAAATCAAAGTGAATGACAGATATTTTTTTTCATTCCATCTCAGCGGCCTTACTCTCCACTGCAAATCCGATCCCAATACGATCCGACTCGCTAAGAACCTACCTTTGTAACGGAGAATGAATGTACGCAGGCGACAGATAGGTAAGTTCTAAATGAAAATTTGAAATTGGGATCGGATTCGAGTTTCAAGAGTAAGGCTACAGGTTTGTTCTTAAAATGCAAAAATCGAGAAATTTTGGGTTTCCGATAATTTAAATCAGGTATACCTACCCTATATTTTTACTGACAAACTTTTTAACATCTCAATAGAGACAAAGTTGGAATATCATTGAAGAACTAGGAACTCAAGGCACCAACAGGGCCTGTGTCATCGGCACTTTTTAAGCGTACGCGATAGTCTTACAAACATGTAGGTAACTTCAAAGTTCATCGGGTGGTTTTAATATACCTACCATCGTGTGTTTCAGTCACATGGAAAAAAAATTACGACAGCTGAACTGGCTACATACGTTTTTAGCCAAACCTTTGTTATCAGTAATAAAAGTTATCTATATATGACTGCACTGTTTGGCTAAGGGCACAACATATTTAGTAGCACAAAACGAAATGTTTTGTAGTCACTATAGTTCGGTTAATTTTAACATTAAATTTTTTTCAGTGCACTACATTTAGCGTTATATTTATATGCCTTCTTAAATGTTCAAGGATTGACCCAGTCAAGAGGCCCAGTCAAGTGGCAAAGTCCTGAGTATATTTCTTTATTGTTGCAAAATAATTCACACGAGCAACTCCACAATATAAATATGAATGATGACAATTTACAAGGACAAAATGGCCGATTTTCGCAGTCTGTTATTTTTTGTAGGAAATAAGTAGTGCATTGTTGGCGGCCGAACTAACAAAAGATTAGTGGCAAAATGTGTAAAAAAAAGTAAATTAAAGTAATCTACCAGTAGATATATGTAGGTAGGTATATAATATATTTATGTACCAGACAAAAGAGTAGATGAATGAAACATGGCGATCCGTTATTGTACTAGCAGAAGGCTATCATTAAAACATGACTTTTGAAGGTTAAATATTGTGGGAATCCAAAAATGGACGAACATTATAAGTTAATAGAATATGACCAAAACCAGTAATGGTCATTATTATAAATTTATTTTATATTTTCTAATTTATTTTATTCATTAAACATAGTTTATTAGTTCATATTTGCATATACATATACATGGGTGTAAGAGTTGGAGTGAATAGCAAGGACCGCCGCAGAAAGACATAAGCATATGATAACACGCCGACAAGTCTAGAAATTAGAATTGGCGTGACTCAAAATCATTATTTTCTTTTTGTAGTACCTATGTTTTTATTGTTTTTCAATAAAAAAAATGATATTTTGAAAGAAGGAAACATAAGAATCGACCAGCATGTATTAAACGATGCATGTATGTAAAGGAAGCCATGGAGCTTTTTGTTTTAATTATTATACGTTAGTTTTAAGTTTTCATTGTTAATATTTTAGTTTGACTGAGAATTGCTCCCCTCAGCAAGTAAATAAATAAAAAAAAATAAAAACAGTTTTTTCCTAGTTAGGACATATAGTAATACACTGAAAAAAAAATTATGTCAACCGAACAAGCTACCTGCATTTTAGTCAAATCTTTGTTATCAGTAATAAAGGTTTATTTATTTTATTTTATTTATTTATTTGAATCTTCTTGTACATACAATTTGTACACTGACGGGCTTATTGCCTGGTGGCAATTTCTTCCAACCAACCAGAGTTAATGTTAAGTATACAAAACAATGTGTACTATGGCAATCAGTTACATAATCACATTACAAAATAAATAAAAACAGCAGAATAAAAGTAAAAAAAACAAATAAGATAGCATAAAAGAACAATTCATAGCAATGATAGGAAAACTAAAGGATAAGGAAAGGAAGAGGAGAGGAAGATGTAATCAGGTGTTGTCAGATAAATATTTTTGCTTTTACCTTTTCTTGAAGATGTTTAATGAGATAGACGACGTAATATTTATGACTGTACTGTTTGAATGTGTGCACAAAACATTTAGTTGCACAAAACCAAAATGTTTTGTAGTCACTATAGTTCGGTCAATTTTAATATTAAATATTGTTACTACAAAAAAAATAATAAATTTTTTTTCAGTGTAGTAATAGCTGTAGTGGGTATTTCTAAATAAAATAGAAAAATACTCTTCAGCTATTATCATAGACCAAACATGGTCTGGATATTGTTTACGGTCATGACACTGTACATCACTATAGCGGGAGTTCAAAAGTGGCAGCAATTAGTTTACTTCCTAATAATTAATGACTATGACCTTGGGATGTAGACAAAATAAAAATCATCAAACGGGTTATCTCCATTATTTATTGTTTCACCTGCGCTAGACGATAATTAAATAACAAATAGGTACCTATTAGGTAGGTACACAAACACATCAAATACATCAAGTACCTACATCAAGTATTATTTATAAATCGAATATTTTTATAGTTGGATATACAAACATTGAATTTTTTCCTACAGTTTAACTGTGAGGCACCGGCCTAGAATAGTGCATCCACTATTTTATAATATTCGCTACTCCCACCACCACCCGCTCTGCATATGGGGACTGTAAATGGCCCCTTCACACAACCCTAAGTGAGCGACAAGAAAATAGATGCATAGCGCGAAAAGTAGCTCATGGAGCCCTCCAGATTAGCAATCTCGGCACCGTAGTGCAAAAAGAACAATCGACGAATGTGAATGGAAGATTCACACTCGTGGACTTCAAGGGGGCAAGTCTGGTTCAATCGGCGAAATCAAGACCCTCACGATTACCCATATCATGGATATAATTATTATATGGACTTCTATAATATATTTAGATGTCATAGAACTCCATACGATCCATGATATGGGTATAATCACTGGGGTTTTGATTTCGCCGGTCGAACCAGACTTGCCCCCCAGATCTTTTTAAATGAGAAACATCAGGGGTATGACCATCAAGATATCTGTAAAATATTAACCTACTAGGAATCTAACAATAATAGTAAGGCGCTATAACTATGACAAAACTTCTAAGGCTTTAAAATTGTTCTTCGAGATCACAAAATCCGCGTGACCAATGGGACCTTGAAGAGGCCCACAGACAGCAACGAGGAGCTCCGATCTATAAGAGGACACCATTGGGTGGCAACAATCTCACAGGATATGTTCCGAAGTTTGGTCCGGGTATTGACAGAACTGTCAAGAGGCAGAGGAGGCAATATTAAATCGGTGAAGATAACTCTTAAAATTTCCGTATCCTGTGAAAAATTGAGAAGTCCTTTAAGTCGATAGTCTTTTATATCATCATCGTGTCCCGCAAGAGCCGGGTAGGTACATTTCACAAAGTTCAGCAATTGTGTTTATCATCCATTCTGAACTTAGTGCCTTTTTAGGCGAGACGAGACTAGTATGTGGGCATACACGCATGTGTCGTTCTTCCTTTTATGATGCAATGCACACCCGCGCACCTGCCGCTGGTTACCCCGCATTGTGGGATATTCCGTGATGGTATGAATGAACATTGGCGCAAGTAGGTAAACAAGCCAAAAATGAACTAATAATTCTGGCGCGGTTCATGGGTGACATCTATGCGAAAGCATTGTCACTTCATGTATAAAGACTTTTGCTTTCATTGTTTACAAACCAATTTATCAATAGATGGCTCTACAAAAAAAGGTTTATTCGTTACTTCATAGATGGCGATGGTGTTTCTCAGCTTATTTTCAAGTAAAAGGATTTTTTACATATTTAACATATCGTTTTTCAATTATTTAACATATCGTTTTGGGGAAAACCAATGCAAACTATTAAGTTTAAATAAGCGTAGAAAGGTGTTCGATTTGATATTTTTATTTAAAATAGTGAATTGCTTTGTGGATTCTGCATATCTGCTGGAGAAAATTGCCTTTCGTTGCCCTTTACGCAGTACTAGATCGAATGAATTATTTGCTATTCCTATGTGTAAGACTAATTATGCGCAGAACTCTTTTGTCAGACGCAGTTGTAAATTGTATAATTCTGTCATTAAGTCTGATATAGAAATTCTAAATAACGATTTTGCAGTTTTTAAAAGAAATCTTTTTAATGTTGTGTGAAAAGAATACTTTTTAACTTATATGTGGGTACGTGTTAACTGTTTTCTTTTTTTTTTTCATTTCTTGACTGGTTAACTGGTTATTTATTTTATTATTTTTATTTTTTATTATGTTATGTTTTATTTCAATCTTGTTTATTCTTCCTCTTGTTATAACTAATGTTTTTTCCTTCATAAAGTATCTTATTGTAAACCATTTATGGAAACTTTGCTGGTTTATTTGATAATCATTTTGTACCATTACAATTTATTTATAAAACTATGTTTCCTTGATAAATAAATAAAAAAAAATAAAAAAAAAATATCTATATTATACATCTTTCAAAAATTGGATTTATAGGGAACTCAATAAGGAGGCACGGTTGTTGAACGTTGCGCAAGCGCATAAAGTTACGTTTATAAAAAATACGTTTGAAACAAATATCGTTAACTCCAGCCAGGGAAATATCCCATGTTTAGGTACATTTTATATCAGCCTTCGAAGCTCAGTTGGTTCGATATCAAACTCTTGAGCGAAAGGTCCCGGGTTCGATTCCCGGTGGAGTCACCGTTTTAACTTGTTATTTATGTGCATGTTAAATTAATATTAAAATTTATATATTTTTTTGTCCTTACCATTCGTGCTATAAACGTTGCGTTATATAGGCGTGGTGAACGTTAATGTCAACTGATCGATTGAACTTCAAAGGTATGCCAGCATATGTCTGTAAATAGAAAATGTCATTTCTAATAGTCTTCCGTAGTATATACAAAGGTATGCCAGCATATGTCTGTAAATAGAAAATGTCATTTCTAATAGTCTTCCGTAGTATATACAAAGGTATGCCAGCATATGTCTGTAAATAGAAAATGTCATTTCTAATAGTCTTCCGTAGTATATACAAAAAAAATCACGCATTACTCTGCAATGCTTTGTACTATTATATTTATTTTTAGTAAAAAAAAAACATTGTTTTTTCTAATAAATAAATACTATAACTGTTAATATACCAATTTTCCACATTTTGAAGGCTGTTTTATCCTTCTTATTATAATGAAAAATATGTGAACGTTCCAATTGTTTATGTATATAAATATTACTATGATAATATTCACACCTGTCAATGACAGACAGACAGATAGACAAGACAACCCAAAGCAGGTTTTGTGTAAAGCCCGTATCAATATAATGTGTATATAATTTTACCTGCAGCTTGAGGATTATAAAAATGACATAAAAATAATATTTATTGTTTCCGTTGTTATTAATATTAGGTACCTATAGCAGAATGTTCGCGGTTCAAACACGTGGGCGATTATAAAAATAACAAACCTAATAATCAAACCTAATAATTATACGTGAAGCGAAAATTTCTTACCCCTTTATAAGCAAACTGCGCGCAAAAAATTGGCATAGTTAAAGTTAATTATATAGAAGGGCTGCAGAAAGTTAATCTTGTACCAGGTTCCGGGTGTCTTTTAATTGTTGTCTTTTTGCTTCGTTGGTATACGTGCAAATCGCCCCTCTTCTCGGCGAAATGGTTCAAGATATTTGGCGACAACTGTCCTAATATTCTGATTCGTCTAAATTTATCCGTCTGAATTTTAGTATTTGAGAAAAGTTTATGATTGAAGCAAAAAAGGTTATTTCTCTATACCAACATGGATTTATCAACGGTAGATCTACATTGACCAATTTATTCATATATGAAAACTATATATCAAAAAGTTTAGATTCAAAATGTCAAGTTGATGCAATCTACACAGACTTCAGTAAAGCATTCGACAGGGTTTCACACCTCATATTACTCAAAAAACTTGACTCGTTTGGAATTGGAATGAGTATTTTAAAGTGGCTGTCCAGTTACTTATTATCACGTAATCTCTCTGTCAAGTTGTATACCAATATATCTAATCAATTCATTGCAAAGAGTGGTGTCCCACAAGGTTCTCACTTGGGTCCAGTTTTATTTCTTTTATTTATTAATGATATTGTCGATATATTCCATGATGCTCAGTTCTTACTTTTTGCAGATGACTTAAAAATTTACAAAACGATAAAGAACTTAAACGACTGTATGGCGTTACAATTAAATCTTAACCATTTACTCAAGTGGTGTGCTTCGAATTCTTTATACCTAAACTATACTAAATGTCAATTCATCAGATTCTTTAGAAATAAAACTAGTATCAATTTTCAATACACAATAGACAACAATAACTTAACTAAAGTAACATCAATAAAGGATCTTGGTATA
The DNA here is from genome assembly GCA_963576475.1 of Molanna angustata. Taxonomy (NCBI): domain Eukaryota; kingdom Metazoa; phylum Arthropoda; class Insecta; order Trichoptera; family Molannidae; genus Molanna; species Molanna angustata. The sequence goes on from OY754982.1 coordinate 26,180,660, forward strand.
TTGTTTGATGAGAGGCTTACATTTATTTCTCACATAACTGAAACAACTAATAAAGCTTTAAAATGCCATGGATATATTTTGAGAACCGTCAAAAATTTTAGATCTATTAATACATTTAAAACCCTATATACATCACTTGTTCGTAGTAATCTTGAATATAATTCAACTATATGGTCGCCGTTTTATAATGTGCACTCATTGAGGGTCGAAAGGGTTCAACATAAATTTTTAAGATTTGTAAATTATAAATTATCCATTCCTTTAGAAAAATTAAATTATGATTTTCTAATGAGTATTTTAAATTTATCGAAATTATCAAACAGAAGAACGATTTGTGATTTAATTTGTTTATTTAAAATAATCAACGGTATATTGGACACCCCTGACCTAGTTGAAATGATAAAATTCAGAGTACCTACAAGGTTTGCTTCACGTCAAAATACACCTTTTCATATAGAGAATCTTCGAAATAACTTTATCATTAACTCACCAATACATAGATTGCACCGCCTTGGAAACCAATATAGTGCTGTTGATATATTTAATGTACACACTATAGATGGTTTCAAAAGGATGCTTAACGCATATAATAATTTTTGATTTTTACTTTGCTTTGTTTATTTTTGTTGTTTAAATTGAATATGTAATACTGTTTATTTTTTTTTTCTTTTATGTCTAGTTTTTTTTTTATCATTTACCTGTATTTTCTTTTATTATGTTGTATTATGTTGTTTTATATTGTTCTTCCTTTAACTACTTACGTTTTTTTATTATGTACCTATATAATCGATGTATTTACACTTATTGTTATTTTGTTATGCCTACATTGTTCTATTTATCCTGTATTTTTTTGTAAATGCCCTATTAAGGGCGTATATATAATAAATAAATAAATAAATAAATGTCAAAAAGTTGACTGAATTTATACGGAACTCATTTCGTCACATAGCGCGGATATAATCCTTTTATCGCCCGTTGATTATAGACGTTTTCGTAATCTGAAACGAATCAGAATAGGACATATGTCCTATTCTGGTTAGTTTCAGAGTGCGAAAACTTCTATAACCAACGGGCGATAAAAGGATTATATCCGCGCGGTGTGACGTAATAAGTTCCGTATAAATGCAGTCAACTTTTTGACATTTCTCACATACTTAAATTCAGACGGCTAAATTTAGACGAATCAGAATAGGACATAGTATGTGTTACAAATACGTTGAATCAAATTTTAAAAAAATCTTACGTTGAACCATAGATTGTTTTCTTTCTGCCAATCGCAAACGCAGTTGTTTTAAATTCAAATACAGAACATGTTTAAGAAAAATTCATAATCTATTGTGAAACAACATAAATGGTACTGAAACAATACCACACTTTGCATTATGTGGAAAGAAAACTTTGTACCCCTTGATGTCATCAGATGGGAAAGACAAAGTATAAAGCATTGGAGAGATCATGTAGAAAGAATGGACTATCACACTATGCCCTACATGAAAAAGAAGATGGAACAAGGATGCCCGGAGGACCCCCCAAAAGATGAAAAGACAGCTAAGAGTCCGCATCACAAGAGGCAGAAAAATCTGCACACACAGGCCCGAGTGACTTTCCAACCAGTATATGTAAGAAGAAGAATATAGATTTTTAAACATTGCTATTTCAATTAATGTAAAGTTTGGACCAGGGATGAGCAAACTTTTGGGACAACGGGTCAGATTCAGCAATTCAAAGTGAACGGCGGCGGGCCGCAGAAATAAAATACTAACTTCCGTCATTACACTTCATTAAAAATCGCGAAACAAATATATTTTTAATATTTTATTTTTTTCTAAAAACCCATAAAACAGAAAAGATTGCCAATGCCAATTGATGGGTTATTTGGTTATTTCCAATCAAAAAATTCCTTACAACGAGATATTTTCAGTTTTCTTGTGATTTATTTGATAAAACCACGCCAAAAAGAATCCGCGCAGGGAGAACTCACAAGTCAGTTTTCAGTTTTCTTTTGTTTATTTCGATAAACTGAATCAAACAATGTCCGCGCAGCGAGAAAATGTCAGTTTACTTTGATTTATTTCGACAAATTAAAGAAAAATTCAGCGCAACAAAAAAAATGAAAAACCCAAGTTTGAAGTTTTTTTTATTAAAATATGTTTTTTTATGACTTTTGACGAATATTGCTCGTGGGCCGTACCTACATACATACGGCGGGCCGCACGTTGCCCAGGGCTGGGTTAAACCCTCTTAATTATGTCGTAAATGCATATTTAAGTCATATCACACTGGGAAGGAATTAACTAATTAGCTTAAATTTATAACAATTTTTTAGCATTTTTTCACCACAGAAATGTCGTTAGATAGTGGTTTATGTATATTTTTGGTTTGGGATTACCTATACCACGAAAAAAGATATATTATTTAATAGTTTTATCAAAAAATATGATAAATAAAGGTAAAACGTGTCCTCACTCATATTACACTAAGAAACATAATAGCTACAAAAGCACCGGCATAGAATAGTGATTCCACTCTTTTCTATTGTCATCGTTTTCTATTGTCCCGTAAGAGTCGGGTAATTGAAAATACAAGAGGCAACAATAACATACCTATCACATAGTTCAGCGATGAGGTTCACCAAACAATCTACAAATTAAGATGAGAAGATTCTAGTTTGTGGGTATACACTCATATCTTGTACTTCATTTGTAAGAAGATGCACAACTGTCGCGTTAATGTGTATTTTTAAAAATATTTAGGGCTACAAGTACTTGGATCTTCATGAAATAGGTATTTGTATCTACCTACGTAGGAATTTACAACCGCGTGGGAATAGTGATGTTGATATTAAGTATATTAATTGCACATTTCCAATGTCAAATAGGTATCACATCAATAAAACAATGTTTCTTCATCACAGATTTATGGCGTTACGTGGAAGACTACAAACATATATATTTACATAATATTTATGTACATATTTTGTTTTATTATATTGAGAATAAATTTTATAATAAATTATAATATTAATTTATAAAGAAAAAAACATACTCCTACAATTCATCAAAGACAAAGCGATGAAGATTTAGTATTTTAGTGCAAACACCGCGGTTCTTCATTTTTGGGCTAATGATAGCGGCTACAGTCAATCACTTGACGTATGTCTTACCTCCGTGTAGGACGATCTTGGGCAAATCGGAAGGCTTCGTTAATTGAAGATCTTGCAGCGGACTTGAAACAGACTCCTATGTAAGCTGTACTTCCCCACCACCACCCGTTCTGCTTATGGGGACTAATAACGGTCCCTTGCTAAATTCTGAAAGAACATACGAAGAGTCCGGAGAACTCTAAAACCTTGCAGACACTGCACTTAATGTGCCAAAGAGAGATAATCATGTGGAAACAACTGGCACACTGTTCACTGATAGAGAATATCAGAGTTCACCGAATTTAAGACAGAAAGTTGCTCTTCGTGGCTACAAGGTCCGCATGTCCAATGAGCCCAAAGAAATTCCCTCGGACATCGTTGTAGAGTTCTCGTCGGAAAGTTGACACGGAGAAGTTAGGTAGTGCATTCCCATAGGATATGCTCAGAAGTCCGTTCAGGGTTATCACAAAGCTGACATGAGGACGAATCGGACAAGTGAAAACGAAAGAGTTAACTTTTGAAACTGCCGTGTCCAGTAAGGAATTGCGTGATCCAATAATCGGGAACAATCTACGAAGAAGTAATTGGAGTCTTTACATCGGGAAGAAATAAAAATGTCAGTCTGCCCACGGAAGAAGAAGACGAAGTTTTGATTTCATCGTTGGACGGGACTTACCCCCCCCCAGTTGTTTAAACCATTACTTATTTCAATATTAGTTGTAACAAATAATAATAATAACAAAACTCATACACCCATCTCCAAAAATCAGCAATACTTGACACATGTTCAATAGTCAGACGGTTTCTAAATCAAATACAATAGAAATTCAATAAATAATCAAAATGCTTGGCGATAGCCTGCATCTTGATGTAACCACCAGCTTCTGCTGAGATATCCCACAGATAATAATAATAAACACTTCTTTGCATCCTGCGCAAGTGGCGAGTTTATTGCCGTATGGCAAATTCTTACAACTAACCAGTGTTTCCAACTCAGAGAAGCAATATTTGCGTGAGAAATGAATTTAAATAAATTTTTCCTCTGCTAGGAATCGAACCCAGGACGCCCGCACAGAAACCGAACGGCTTTCCAACTGTGCCACGGCGGTCGGCAAAGTAGTTATTGCTGATAAGTAGCTGATTGTATATAAAAGCTCAGGAATTCAGTAGACCTATATTATAGAGGTCAACGAGATATAACAGATCAATCAATTTCACCTATTTAACTTTATAGACTCTTGGTACATTCCAATGGAAGCATCTTCAATTAGCGAGACTAATTAGGATTTAGAGGTCATATCAGATACGACTCATTGATTCTACCCGACATTATGTGTATGTGTGCGAGGAGTTTAAAATATTATACCTACCTACTCAATATGTGTTCATTGATAGATTTATTTCTTTTCAAGATTGATTGTGGAAACTCAAATTAAGTTTTAAGTGTTGGAGATTTATTTTTACCACAAAAGCCACGTCCCAATTCTGGGTTGGCACACCTGCGCGCCTTCTATCCAGTCTTTGCGTCTCTTCATATAAGGTAAAACTAATTTCAAAGCATATATTTTTTTATTGTGAATTATTTATTAGCTGCCCGGGTTTAGCAGGGCATCTTAAATATTTGCATAGCGCAGGGTCCATGGCTTTTTTCGCACTCCAAAGACAGAAGATGGCTAATGCAAGAATTAGGATGTCAGGATGTGGGGTCTAGCAATTCCATTGTTCAAGTAGCTGGTATGTGGATTGACTCTCCGATTCACAAAAATGAGCATCAATTATGCAATGATTAAAGTGAAAAATATAATAAAACCTAAATCATTTAACATAATCATATTAGATGGGTCGGTGGCAGAGCGGTTAGCGCGCTGGGCTAGTAATCCAGTGGTTGCGAGTTCGAATCCTGCTTCGACCGATTTCGTTCACCTAAGCACAAGCATTAATTTGCTCATTTTAGGGAACGTAGGAAGATGTATATGTAGGTACTTGTTTAACAAGGACATATACATTTTTTTGAAAAAAAAAAAAAAATATATATATATATACCTATATATATATATATATATATATTATATATATATATATATATATATATATATATAATATATATATATATATATATATATATATATATATATATATATATATATATATATATATATATATATATATATATATATATATATATATATATAATATATATATATATATATA